>SKCR01035749.1:0-50088 GCA_019454045.1 Zanthoxylum bungeanum | reverse complement strand
AGTTCACATATGTTTAATTAACAAATGTTATAATATGTTTGATTCTTTTTTTTAGGGCTTAATATTAGGTTTTAAATTTAGTAGGCTACATTTTAAACTAATTTTTTCTTTATAAATATAGGGTCACATTTTAACAACTCATTTGGAGCCGCCTCTACTTAATTTTTGGTGACTGTACTCTTTAAATTTAGGATGAAAAAATGATGTGATACACATAAATTAATACTACCGTAAAAATAAAATAATTGACAATGCACTATTTATATAATAAATTATTTTACATTATGTAGTAGATATATATGAGAATCATTATAGCAAATCCTCTCATTTGACATCCCAAATTTTATAATAATCATAGGGAGTCATACAAGGAATATTATTGGAGATACTTTTATTATCTCATATGGATGTTTATAACTTAAGAAAATATCCAAGTGGTGATTTATAATTTGTGGATAAGAATATATAAGTAATTAAATTATAGCCATATATTAGAATAAATGCACATAAATATTACATGTGCCATTGGATATTTAAAAGTTAAGAAAAGATTAGGAGAGAAAAAACATAGAGAGCGTTAAGGAAATACTAATTTATACATGTTAAGGAAATAATCAAGATGTAATATCTGCTTTAGTATAGCAAATCCCATAAATAACGATTTTGAAATCTCATTAATTATTATACATAATTAGATTTATTTATTTATTTTTCATTTAGTTTCCCTTATTACTTATATAAAAATAAGACTACTCCAATGTAAATACAATTCAGAGTGAATATACATAATTTTCTTCATTCTCTTATATGATACCAGATTTTTTTTTTTTTTTTTAATTTTTAATTTTATTTGGGTTTGCCTTACTCATAGAAGGCTACCCTAAAAAAAATAATTTTATGGTTGTTGTAAAATTATTAGCCGCCATTGTTGTCCATATCAAAAACAAACAAAAGACTAATTGAAAGAAAATGTGGCATGTAGAATATAAAATTGATGCGAAGAAAACAAAAGAAGCAGCCATGAAATCAAAGATATTATATTTTGATAATTTTTTTGAATGTCTATGATGAAGTTTCAAATGATATGATTTAATAAAATCACGATATTGATCCAAAGTTGATGATACTATTCCTAAATTTGTGACTACATATTTTTGTTTCAATCACATTTAATTTTTTTTTTTTTTTTTTAGGAATCATTGGAAACCTCGCCACCAAGTCACTCCTTCCGGGCTTAAGCGGATGAGGTAAAATCTTCGACTGTCTCATGCTCTTACAAAAAATACACTCATTGAATTCAAACCCATGATCTGAATATTCTAGTGTTACCTTTTAGTTATCTTGAATCAAGCAAATTAATGGGAATCTATGAAAATATTTTAAGAAAAAATATTAATGGGGAAGAAACAAATTGGATATTAAAAACTAAATAAGAAATATTAATAGAGAGATGATGATGATGATGAACATATAAGGTGTTATTTGTTTGTGATTGAATTTCCTTGCGTAACTAAGTTGTCAATTGCAATTCTATTATTACTGAGTTGCAAAAATAAATAAATAAATAAAGGATCATGCATGCCCCCACTTATTTTTGTCCTTAATAATTGAACAAGTCCAAGCTAAAGTGTAAGAAATTAAACAAGTTTTGGGTCATGAAAATCATTAGCAAAGCCATTATATAATCATGATTTTAACTTGGGATACCTCGGTGATTACTTTTGCAACTTTTTTTTTGAATTGTTGAAAATTTCGCTATTAGATTATTCGTTCCAGACTTAAACGGAGTAGGTATAATTTCCGGCTTTCTCATGTTCTTATAAAAAATTTATTTTTTAGATTCGAACCCAAGATCTGAAGGTCATATCTGAACCATACACGACCAAGTCACGCCTATTGACCTACTTTTGCAGCATCTTCAATCTTTTCAGGAAAAAAGCTTTTATATTATTAGATTTGGGTGTTTCTTGATTTAATAAATCTGTCTCTCTCATTATGCATCACAATTCTTACTTATACTTCCATGGCAATTCTTATGCTTCCAACTATTTGTTCTCTAAATTTATATTATTTTTGCAACATCCTTCATTTCATCAGGAAAAAAACACTTAAACGATTTTTGTTTTTTGTTTTTTGTTAACTCAAAATATTACGTGTTTCTGGATTTAAAATTATTTTGAAATGTCTACACAATACAGACACCATCACTTATTTTTTATTTACATATGGAATAAGATAAGTTTGGGAGTACTATTTAATTAATACTTTTAAACTTATTATAAAGAGATTTTCAAGTTAAAAAAATAATTAATTAAGTACTTTCAAACGTATTTATAATTAGTCCTATATGTGTTTAGAAAAATAAGTATATAAAAAAGTGTGAAAATATTTTTTTATTTTGGACATGTTGAAAATCTTACAATTAAATTATCCGATTCGAGTTTAAGTGGAGTAGATAAAACTCACAATTATCCCAAATTATAAAAAATATACCATTGAATTAGAACTCAAAACTTAACGAGTAAATCCTATATCATTTATTATCAAGTCACGGCCTTTGGGCGATATGAAAACATACTAATTACTCATTAATATGCATGTGTGAAAGAAAGATGAAGAGTCGTTTTCCATTTGATAACACTCGAACAACACACTTAATTGAATTTAAAATAATATAAACCACAAGCCAAATTTTGACCGACTAATTAAAGTCAAAAATATAACATACAATAATCGACAAATTAAAGCACCTAAGAAGTCTAATTCCATAAAGATATTTTAGTAGCATTGAAATGTCACAATTAAAATCCTTTTCATGAAAATGCCACTCGAAATTTCAAAGAAAGCAAAGAAGGTTCAAAATTTGACCAAACTTTAATTTCTCACATTTTTAATGGGATGAGCTTCTAGTAGCTTTTCATAATTAATGGATAGCTTTAAAGCAACAAGAACATCAAATTGACTAGTGGGTCACTTTTGGCTTTAGTTTTCAAATAGATTACAAAACATTTAAAACAAGCAAGTGTTTTAATTTTCTAAGGAGTTTTTTTTTTTTTTTGGATGATTAATGGAAGATGCTTCTATTGCCTTATATTTCTGGTCAAACTTGGATAGCTTAACCATTTTTTGACCAAATTTCTTCTAGCCCATTGTGCCCAAACCGTGAGCCATTAGAGGTGCTTCTATTGTGTGATATTTTAGGTCTTCAGCTCATGTTTTAATGAAATACGTTTTCAGTTTATGATTCTCCATGATTCTCAATGTGAGTTTTCAATAAATGGTTTATAAGAATAAAAATAAAATATTTTCAAACCACCAGTAAAATACCGTTCTTTCATGTATAGCGTCTCAGTACGCTCATGTTTAGTAGGCTTAATGGTCCTTCAGAGACCTCTTAGGAATAATCATATTCATGTTCCCCTACTTACACGATGTTAAGTCCCGCTAAGTAGGTTTCACGCCCCCAGGTCACGATATTGATACTAATTTTCACGAAATTCATTTTACAAACATGTTTACAAATTTCAGCTCATGTTTAAGATTCCAGTTCATATTTATATTAACAGTTTATGTTTACAGTTTCAGTTCATTTATATAGTTTCCAATTCATGTTGATGTTACTTTTTTAGTTCATGTTATAGATTTCAGTATATGTTCATGAATTAATTTTCAGTTCAAGTGTTCATCTTTAAGTCATGTGCATAGTTTCAGGTCATGTTTTCAGGTTGCATACATGTTATCACGTATACTATTCAGTCAAGCTTATATGTTCATGTTAAGTAGTTTCCAATCATGTTTCTAGTTTACGTTGTACATTTTTCAATCACGTCTTATAATCTACGCATTATATTTACAGCCATGGTTTCGGCTTTCAATTCAAGTTTATAGTTACAAGACATGGTAATAATCTTAGGTCATGTAATATTTATCAACTCAAGGTCACAGTTCACCAACCATGTTCACAGATCTTCCGCTCATGTTTTAGTTTATGGTTCATGTTTATGATCACAGTTCAAAATTTACAGTTAAGTTTCAAGATCCACGGTATGTGATCTCAACATTTTAAGTTTTAGATTTAATGAATTCAATTTGAATGAGATTGTATTCATGTACGATATTTTAGGCTTCACTTTCAGCGTTCATTCACCGGGTCGTTCATACGACTTACCTCTCTGTTTTCATTTTCATGTTGTAGGATTCTATGCATGTAGAGGACAAGCTTTGTAAGAGATAGACACTAGCTGCAGTCATTAGGAACACAATTTCAAGGGTCCACATATATATATATTTACAATGTTAGGACATGTGGTCGAGAGAATTTTATATACAAATCATGTTATGTCAAACATGTTTCAAGTATTTAATGTGCATTATATAACTCAGTCATGTATGTATACCAGAATATACAACTCGGTTATGATTCATGACATGTCACGCATGCACAAGTCATGATGCTTAGGGAGATGACAACGCCGTCTCCTATCGGTCATGTCCTGAGGTTGGTGGCTGACAACCGAAGGTGGCCGTAAATGGCGGGAAAGAGAGGAGAAACACGAGGCCTTCTCGTCTCGATCTATGCTCGTTACTTCGATCCACGTGTCGAGCCACCTACAAATCGAAGCTTGTGGAATGTACTAGGAGGCTCCTACCAAAAACACATTCGTGCAAGCCCAAATTGTAGAAAGATTCTAGAGCAAAGCTCAAGATTCAACTGGACTTCTTATAGGCCAGACCTAACAAATTGAATGTAACAAACACTCTTTCTCTATCCCACTTTTACCGCCCACATCACTAAATACTAAATAAATTAAATAATATAACAAATATAATTATAAAATAATAACATAATATGATTAGATTTTTAGAAATTCAATAAATTAAATTATTCAATTAATCTGATTAAGTTCAGTTTTTAGTTAAAAATTATTCTAATTCTGTTTGATTCAGTTTTTTAATTAAAATACCGAACAATTATTTTTAAAATAAAAAATTGTTACTTCAATTTAATTTTTTCTGATTCGGTTCGATTTTCAGTTTAAGTTATTTTTTTTTATCTATCCTTAGACCCATTAAATCTTTTAGATCATCAATTTGATGACCTGTGACTCTCGTTCCAAGTACTCTGAAATGTTATGATATTCACATTTTTTAAAAAAAAAATTGTGACATGTTTGGAAAAAAAAATATGAAAAACACAAATTTATATACGAAATAATAAATATTAAAATATTAAAGATAATTTCCTAGCCCCTTCTAGCTTTCATGTAGATGGAGAAAAGAAGTATTGATGTTTTATACGTGAGGATTCCCTAGACATTGACAATTCATATGAATTCGTCTCCTTATGCCATCATCTTTCAAAAGAAGCACAAGAAAACGAAATTAAAAAAAAAAAAAAAACGATAATCACTATTATAATTTTCGAGACTTGGGTTTCACGTTTATGCATGTAATCACGTTTCTAAGAATTCCAATTTTCATTCTTATATAATTTTGTGTTACTATTTAACTCCCTTATTATTATTTTTTTTTTAATGCCTCGTTTTACTATAATAATTGCGGTAACAGTTTTACAATTTAAGTCTCTTATGTATTTAATACCCATTTCTTTTATAAATGTGAAAATATTTATTGACAGATTTATTTTTATTTTTGAACATATAAATTATATATCTTAATTGCAAAAGACTATATATTATTACCAAAAAGGAAAAGAAAAGAATGTAATAATCTTGCAACTATAAAGGGAAACTAAAGCCACAACAAATTCAAAAACACAACTACCAAGTAACAACAGAAGAAATAAACAAGCTAACCCGAGCAAAAATGGCGGCCAACATTGAAGTAGTGAGCAACAAACAGGTGATATTCAAGAACTACGTAGAAGGGTTTCCAAAAGAAACAGACATGGTGGTGAAAACAAATTCAATTTCGCTGAAAGTAGAAGAAGGCTCAAATACAATTCTTGTGAAGAATCTTTACTTGTCCTGTGATCCTTACATGAGAGGGCGCATGAGCTTTAATGAAAATGCTGAGTTCTCTTCTTTCACTCCCGGCTTTGTAAGCTCTTCAAATATTCTTTTTCACTTATTTATTAAATTTCAATGATTTGTTTTTTTTTTTTTTTTTTTTTTTATTAATTTTGTTGTGTAAAATGCAGCCAATAGAAGGATTCGGAGTGGCTAAAGTAGTGGATTCAGGGCACCCGGATTTTAAGAAAGGCGATTTAGTTTGGGGAGAAATCGGATGGGAAGAGTACAGTCTTATCAAAAATCCTGAAGGCCTCTCTCAAATTCATCATACTGATGTTCCCCTCTCTTACTATACCGGAATTCTTGGTTAGTTGTTTATTTATTTTTATTTAAAAAAAAAAAAAGAATTTGAATCTAATCTTGACCTTAGTTATGTTTAATTTCTCATAATCACTTGTCATGATCAAGACTTTTATTCATTATCTAACATTTATAAAAAAATTAATACAAAAACTCAACACCGGATCGAAATATAGGTATGCCTGGTATAACAGCTTGGGCGGGATTCTATGAAATTTGTGCTCCAAAGAAAGGAGAATATGTCTACGTATCAGCAGCATCTGGTGCAGTTGGTCAGCTTGTTGGGCAATTTGCAAAGTTAATGGGTTGCTATGTTGTTGGTAGTGCTGGCAGTAAAGAAAAGGTGTGATTCATTTGAATGCTCTTTAGCAAGTGTAGTTCAATAATCTTGAAAACTGAACGAGTTATGTCTAGGTTGAATTATTAAAGAACAAGTTTGGATTTGATGAAGCTTTCAATTATAAAGAGGAGAATGACTTGGATGCTGCTTTAAAAAGGTTTGATGCCACTGCATTTTTACAAGCTATATATGATGAAACATCAATGTCATTCTAAACAACACTGATGTTGAACTTTTGATGTTTATTTTGAATTACTACCAGGTACTTTCCTGAAGGCATTGACATTTACTTTGAGCACGTAGGAGGAAAAATGCTGGATGCAGTGCTGCTGAACATGAGACACCATGGACGCATTGCGGCGTGTGGGATGATCTCACAGTACAATCTCAGTCAGCCTGAGGGGGTGTACATAATTTGATGAACATTGTTTATAAACGGATTCGCATTGAAGGATTTTTGGTTTTCGATTACTTCCCCAGTACTCCAAGTTTTTGGAAACTGTGTTGCCTTACATCCGCCAAGGCAAGGTTGTTTATGTTGAAGACAAAGCTGAAGGTCTCGAAAAAGCTCCTACTGCTCTTGTTGGTCTATTCAGTGGCTCCAATGTTGGTAAACAAGTAGTTGTAGTTTCTAAGGAATGATTCAGCATAAAGGCTTAAATATTCATTAGTGATTTCCTTTTTCCTTTTTTTTTTTTTTTAGATTGAGAAGGTAATTTTATCATTCCGAAATTTCGGAAGCTCAAACAAGACACATAAGAAAAGAAAAGAAGGAATGTCTTCCTCCAACAGCCAACTAAGTGACTATTACAAGCTATTCGTGGCATCTGATTCCACAGTGACGTGGGATCAGTTCTGATTTGCACAGAATTAATGCCAAACAAGATGGTTTTGCCTTCCAACTCCTCAATATCTCTTGCAGAATTGATCATTGAGGATACAATCATCTTCACTTGGGACCTGTGGTCTTTGACCACAACTCCCAAACCTCCACTCTGATTATATCTATCATAGGTGAAATTATCCTAAAGCACACTCAATAAATAATCTCTATACCCAAGAAGGGGATGAATTGGGTATGTGACAAATTATACGAAATTATAAATTCTTTTCAATTTTACGCTACTAAGCTAGTAGCTTTACCAATTAAGCTTAATGAGCAAATTTTCTCAATCACAATATAATCTCAAATGCAAGTTAATAAATAATATGCGAATATAAAATAGACTTGCGATAATTAAAAGAGTAAGTGTAGAGAAATTGATACCAAGTCGCGCATGAAGTTTTCCGTCAAGTTGAATCCACAACTTACATGTAACTTTTTCGTTGTTCACTTCAAACCAAGAGTTTTGTCCCTAGATTCAACCAAACCTTTTACTACACCAAAAGTTTTATCACCTAAACTCACTCTTTAAACTTTACAAATCTTTAGGCTCACTCATACACCTTTACAAAAATCATCATTTTGAGTATACCCACTCAATAAGGAATTTTCCAACAAAGCGTCTGATAAATGAAAGTTATAACACAACTTGGGCCATCAGAAAAGACAAAGAAGATAAGTGTGTAAGTTTCTAACTCAAGTGAACCGAGCTCACTAAATGTTATGAAGGTATAGTGTGTGAGTTTTGATTATGATAAGAGTGTTTGATTAAGAAGATTTGAGTTACTCTCAATGTTTTTGCCTTGAAAGAAATGTATGAAGGTGCAAGAAGTTGATAAAAATGAAAATGGGGTTCAATATATAGTGAAGGTGAAAAAAGCTCTAACTTTATATCTGAGACCAGTATGCCGATCTATAGGCACAAAGTTTCTGCCTTCCGGCGTTCGAACTCTCAGACGAACACAACTCGAACACACATCGTGGACTAGTTTAGAGTGCAACTTAAACTCTTGTAACTTTCTTGTCCTTTGGAGAAATCATACGTTCTTTATATGTACACGATCGTCTTCGAGTCTACTTTCCAATGACACTAACCTCATATCAATTAGACTCTAAATCCTCTGGAATGTCCAAAAACAGGAGTGTCGCTCTAATATCCATTTCTGATGTTGTCCAAAAGCCACAAAAATTAACGATGGGAAAAAAAGCGATGGAATTGAAATGGATTACAACATTAGCTACGGAAATTAACGACGGGAAAAAATTCTGTAACTAATAATGGCGGCAATAAAATCACGAGAAAAAAAGCGACGGAATAGCAACAGATTTTTAATCCGTCTATATATATGCGACGGAATTAAAATTTCGTCTCTAAATAGCGACAAATTTGAATTCCGTCTTTAAATAGAAGCGGAATTTTAATTCCGTCTGTATTTAGCAACGAAATTACTATATCGTCGCTATATATAGCAACAGAAATAGATTCCGTCTCTAAATAAAGACGGAATTAATATTCTGTCGCTAAGTATAGAGACATAATTTTATTTCTGTCTCTACATAGCGACGGAATTTAAATTCCGTCTCTATCTATAGTGATAGAATTAAATATTCGTCTCTAAATAGCGACGAAAATTAAAATTATGTTGCTAAATAAAGACAGATAAATTTCCATCGCTAATTTTAATTAAATAAAAAAGATTTCTCTTTCGCTTTCCCCGGTCACACCCAATCCCTAAATCCCTCAAATTTCTTTGCCACGCCCTCTGTGACTCTCACTCTCGGTGAGATCTCCCTCTAAATCTCAGTTTCACTCTCGCTCCTCGCCCTTTATCTCACACTCTCACGAAGAAGCTAGGTAAATCAATTTTCTTCGTATTTTCCTTTTTTCTTTTGACGGAAAGTGAGAGAAAAAAATTGGTCATGTTCATGCATGCGAGTTGGGTTTGAATATTTAGAACAAGATGATTTTAGATGGTGATAATACTGGGTTGGATAAAATCTAAATCTTAGCAACATTCCTTGATTGATGCCCTATAATTATCTTAAATTTTGTTGCTAAGTTGCGTGGATTTTTAATCGTAGCATGCTGGTAAGTGGTAAATCATGCGAGCAGTGTTGAATCTCAGAACTCTTTTTTCATATAAATTTTACCAGTTGGCACACTCGACCTAGCTAGTTTTCAATTAATAAAAGAGATTTTTGTTAGAAATTATTGAGTAATAATCTATATGTTGTCTATTTCATATGATTAGGAAGTAGAGGAGAGTGTGAAAATTGTAAAGAAAGCAGCAAAAACGAGAAAGGTTGCACCAAAGGAGGTTTGTCAGCCCTTTCTGTCATTGACAAGGCAAAAACTTGATCGATCCCTCTGGCTTTTTGGTGGATCAGAGTCCCCTGGATTCTAATTTTCATTGCCGAGGTTGTATTTATGATATATTGCTTTCTAGTTTGTAATTATATGAAAATGCTTTTTGGTTTTTTTCTAAATTGCAGAAGAAATTGAAGAGTGGTCGCCACTTCCCTGTTACATCTGTCCAAAGGTTTGATGCTGCTGTAAGTAATTATCCATGTGCTTTTCACTTTTTCTTTGCAAAATTGTATAATTTAAGTAATTAATATATTTATTTTATAATTTTACTAATATTAATAATATTATTTTAAAAAAAAATTAATTTCTTAAAATTTTTAAAAAACAAAATTTATAAAAAAAAAAGCTCCGTACGTAATTAGAAACGGAAATTTCCGTTTCAATTTTAAGACAAAAAATCCGTCATTAAATAGAAACTGAAAATTTCCGTTCAAATTAGAAATGAACTAATCATTTTAAACATTTTTGGGATATATACTTATTTGTATTTATAACTTTGCAAATGTGGAAATGTTTTATTGGTTACATGATTCATATTTTATCTCCTTATCTTAATATTTAATAATTCATTACAATGAGTAGTAATAGTGACAATTTCATAAGAATATTAATTATTTGTGAAATTTAAAGGGCTCATCTTTGTATTTCAAACATATATATCCGCCATGCAATGAAGAAATTCTAAGTATTAGCTCAACTTTTTTTTTTCAAAATATATATCTTTTGGATATTTCAAAATATAAAATAATTTTTATTTGTTATAAAATATAAATATAATATTTCCCAATTAATTTATTATCATAACCGGCTCATTATTATCCTTAGATATATAGGTTAGTGAACTTTCAATAAGTTTTTCGACACATTTTATTTGTACGTAGTTTCATAACTACCTTATTAGTATATGTGTTACATGGCATTAAGGCCAAGCTTTTATTTTTATTTTTTATAAAGGTCATTAATATTCCATAGTTTTACATTTCACGTTATACAGTTGATAGATATAAAAAAATAATTAAGAGAAAATGAATAAATATTTTTGACAAAACAAAACTAACTAGAATCTTCCTCGTATTTTAAAAATATTTTCAAGCTTCTCGTGATATTATAACAAATCTGTACGTTAAATATCAAATTATTGATTATTTTACTTTTCTTTGAAAAAAATATATTCTACAATTTTTCATTTGTCAGGGTAGGTTTCATACCTACCTTATTATTGTTGTTAGCATGAGCTTTGGGGTATATATTAATTGTATTTATAATTTTGTAAACGTGAAAATATTTCATTGGTTATTTTTGTATGACTTTCATTATCTTGAAATTTATAAAGGCATTAAATTAGTGATATTGTCACTTGTATGTTAGGAAACATAATCCCTAATATATTTACATGTTTGTCCTCTTAGGATCTAACCATACATGTATTACTAGTCCTAGATTTATTTACATGCTAATTGAAATAAATCTATACTAATCACAACACAATTGCATACCTTTTATGCTTGTAGAGACCTCTTAATCAAACTTAATTGATTGCTTAACTCAATAAGCAAATGGTCTTATTTATAGGAGGGGGAAATCAAGTCACTATGCATTGATTACTATTAATCAAATTATTAGGATGCATAATGACATTTTCTAACCCTTACAAAAATGTTACCATCATGTGGTGTACCATATGTTCCCCATTTAACATTTCACTAATTGTTGTTACTTAACAACCCTTGTTGTTACTTAATTATTTGATTAACAACTCTTGTTGTTTACTTAATTATTTGATATTACTAATTGTTGTTATTTAACAACACCAAATAATTAACTTAATAATTTCCAACATGAAAATTACTAATTGTTGTTATTTAACAACACAAATAATTTGCTTAATAATTTCCAATTAACAACAATTAACATTATCCAACATCTCCCACTCACACATGATGGGATCAACATTTTTATTATCTCTACAAGAATAATTCATACTTTGCAATTGTGCCGTGCGACCAGCATACTTCGAGAGCTCACTTGCTATACATCTGTTAGGAATATATAGCCGCTCGAAAAATGGGATAGAACCATAGTGGATTATGTATGCAGTATCCTCGATCATTTATCACATTAAATCTCTCTCGATCTCTTTTCGAATGTAATATTTATTTTGTATTCACAATCATGTTTGATCACATAGAATAACATAATTGGTCGACCAGTGAATACAAGCTAATGTGATATTACTCATATAATGATCTTTCTCATTTCTCGAATCTCTCAACTTTGATTCAATTCGCTTTTCCAGAGATGTTCTTTCAGATCGAATCTCTCATGATCTTTCAGCAACACTCCAAGATAGCGATCATCAAATCTAAGTTTTAAGAAGCAGACAAGAGTCTAAAGGGTACAATGTGAGATTGAAATAATCTCAAGGGTCTCACACAATATCAAGACTGAGATCTTACTTGTATTACCCTCAATAGTCACAAATGTACACATGGTATGAAAACATGTGCTACGGTATTCTCTCCTTTCCCATGGAGCGCATGTCTCATAAAATACCGTACAGATTATAGTTCAGACAAACACAATGTCTAACTCATAACTGACATTAAGACAAGTAAGGTGAAACGAACTTATTCACCTTAGGTCATATCACAGAGAAAGTGACCCCATAACGACATTACTTAATTTTCAAGCTTGAGCTCTCTAAATTATCACTCAGATAATTAGCTTAAAAATTTGTCTCATCTCCCATTAACACAAAGTAATGGAGGCGATTGCCCGTGTGAGAGGGCCAATCATTCACTTGTCCGACATACTTCTCATACTAACAAATAGTATATTTGTTTAAACATGTATCAACATAATAACATGTAAGCATTGAACACAAATATCAATGAGTATTAACATTAGTAAACATTATTTGGGAAAAATACATATCATAATATGTAAGCACATTAACATCTACGCAATCCCTGAGTTTTTACATGTCTAACAAAGACATCTCTAGGAACAGGCTTGGTCAATGGATCTGCTACCATTTCTTGCGTAGAAATGTACTTCATGTTTACCTCTTCTCGTGCAACTATGTCTTTCACAAAGTTATATTTGGTATCTATATGTTTCGTTTTACAATGGAATTTTGGGTCTTTTGTGTAGGCTATCGCTGCTTCACTATCACAGTTAACTAATACTGGACCAGAAGCTTCATTTGACATACCCAAATGATCCAAGAACCTTTTCAACCACACAGCCTCTTGTACTGCTGATGAAAAGGCCACAAATTCAGCCTCCATTGTGGATAAGGCTATACAAGATTGTTTCTTACTGCTCCATGAAATGGCACCATTGTTTAGCAAGAAAACAAAACCGGAGGTAGATTTTCTTTCATCTAAATCTCCTCCCCAGTCAGCATCAGTATAGCCTCTCAATTGCAGATCATTTCCTTGATAACACAATGAGTAATCAGCTGTCCCTCTCAGATACCTAAATATTCTTTTAACTGCTTTCCAATGTGCTAGTCCTGGATTGGATTGGTATCTACTTACCATTCCAACAGCGAAACAGATATCAGGTCTTGTACACAACATTGCGTACATTAAACTTCCAACTGCATTTGCATAAGGAACTTTCTTCATTTGTTCCTTTTCCTGTGGAGTTTCAGGACACAATCTACGACTCAAAGCTTCAGTTTTGTGATAGGAGTATCAATGGGTTTGCAAGCCTGCATTTGGAAGCGTTCAAGAATTTTCTTTATATATGACTCCTGTGAAAGAGATAATAAATTCTTTGAACGATTTCTTGAGATCTTAACCCCAAGAATATATGCAGCTTCACCCATATCTTTCATCTCGAAGTTAGATGATAACCATTCTTTAATGTGTTTTACAAACTCCTTATCATTTCCGGCTATAAGTATATCATCCACGTACAAAGATAAGATAATGAACTTATCTTTATCTCTCTTGGTGTACACACAATGATCCTCATCTATCATTGTGAAATCATTCGAAATGATTGTATTGTGGAATCGTATATACCATTGTCTAGACGATTGCTTGAGACCATATATAGACTTTAAAAGTCTACATACTTTCTCCTTTTCATTTTCTTTTATGAAACCTACTGGTTGTTCCATGTAGATTTCTTCATCAAGTTCTCCATTGAGAAAAGCAGTCTTTACATCCATTTGATGTAATTCTAGATCCATACTTGCTACTATAGCCAGAATCAAGCGAATTGAGGTAAACCTTACAACAGGTGAAAAAGTCTCTTCGTAGTCAATTCCTTCCTGTTGCGTATACCCTTTTGCCACAAGTCGTGCTTTATATCTTTCGATATTGCCATCGGCATTACGCTTTATTTTAAGAACCCATTTGTTCTTAACAGCTTTACGTCCTTTGGGTAGATCAACCAATTCCCAAACTTGGTTGGACCTCATTGACTCCATCTCTTCTTCCATTGCTTTCATCCATTTTTCCTTAGCAGGACACTGAAGAGCCTCTCTTATGTTTCTAGGTTCTTCATCATCTTGAGGTAGAATCATAAAGGTTTCTCCTTCGATATCGAAACGACGTCGAGGAATGCCTATACGATTACTACGTCGCAATTGGGATTCTAGTGGTGGAACTGATTCCTCACTTTCGATATTATTCCCATTTGGATCGTGCACATTGCTCCCACTAGGATTATGTACATCACTCCCACTCGGATCACGTAAATGAGACTCGTGTGAAACTAATTCATCATTTTGAGATTCATGTGAAACAGATTCATCATGTTTTCTCAAATTTCTCTCATCACTCCCACTTGAATTAGGTAAACCCGAGTGTTCACCAATCATGTGATCCATGTGATCTTGAGTTTCATATAGAGATAAATCTTGACCTATCTCTCCCTGCTTAGGAAAATCATTTTCTAAAAATGTGATATCTCGTGATTCAAATTCTGTCACGCCTCCACTTTCATGTTCACCTATGCAAACATATCCTTTTGATTGTTCAGAATATCTTATGAAGATACTCTTTTTCCTCTTGGGCCTAACTTTCCATGTTCGTGAGAACGCACATGAACATAAGCCGCACAACCCCAAGGTTTTAGAAAGTGAATATCTGGTTTACGACCTGTCCATAACTCATATGGTGTGGTGGACACAGATTTAGATGGCACTCGGTTAAGTACATATGTGGCAGTTAATAATGCATCACCCCAATAGGTTATAGGCAAATTTGCTTGTGCCATCATAGACCTAACCATCTCAAGAAGAGTTCTATTTCTTCTTTCCGCAACACCATTTTGTTGAGGAGTAGCAGAGAGTAGTCAACTGACGACTAATTCCTTTTTCATCACATAATTCTCTGAACTGATCAGATAAGTACTCACGACCACGGTCAGTGCGTAGTGCTTTAATTTTCTTGTCCAATTGATTTTCTGTCAAATTCATAAATTTCTTGAAACATTCTAATGCTTCGGATTTATGAGCAATCAAATAGACATAACCAAAGCAGCGAGTAAAATCATCTATAAATGTGATGAAATAAGATGCTCCATGCCTTGCCCTGACATTCATTGGACCACAGATATCTGAATGAATTAATTGTAATGGAAATTCTGCTCTAGTCCCTTTTCCAAATGGTTTTCTCGCAGTTTTTCCTGCCAAACAATATTCACAGGTTGACAATTCTACCTTCTCAATATTTCCCAGAAAGCCTTCTTTGGCTAATCTGTTCATTCTTTGCTGGCCAATGTGGCCAAGTCTAGCATGCCACACAATTACATCACCATCATTATTGACAGTTGAAGTAACAAACGAAAAACTGGAATTGTGATTGAAAACACAACATTCAATACAATAAAACCATCAGAAAATAACCAGAACCATAGTGTATTGTACCTAAGTACAAATCAACACCAAATTTATGGAAGTTCAAATTGAAACCTAAATTAACCAAAACCAACACAGATACTAAATTTCGACGAATTTGTGGAGCAAACAATACATCATGTAGTAGTAAAGTTTTTCCACCATGCATGACTAACTTGCATGTTCCTATGCCTTTGACTTCAACCCGTGAGTTGTTGCCAACATATATCCACTTCACCCCAGGTGAAATTCGTCGAAATTCCACGAAGGCATCTCTATCCTTCGCTACATGGTCTGTGGCTCCTGAGTCTACAGTCCACAAAGGATTAGATTCAGTTAGAAAGATTGAACTTGAAACACATATTTCATTTAAATATGCACGAAAGGTATTCACCTTTTTAGGCTCAGTGCAGTCACGAGCAAAATGACCTTTCTTACCACAGTTAAAACATTTAACCTTTGCCATGTTTTTCTTTTTGGTAGGACGTTTTCCTTTCCCATGTTGATTGGTTTTCTGTTTCTTTTCTGGCTTAGAAGAATTTTGTTCTTTTCCGAACTGGAACCCACCACCATGAAATTTTCTTTTCTTTTTGAAAACCCCAGGTTTGCTAGTTTCTGTCATATACACTTCAGCATTTGACTTAGCAGCCGCAAGGCGGTCGCTTTCTAATTCAAGGTGACGTTTGGCATCATCAAAGGTTTTGATGCTCTCATTGTGGGTCAAATGCATTTTCATATGCTCCCAGCTATTTGGAAGAGAACGAATGACCGCTTGGACTTTCTGTTCATCTGTAAGAACATGTCCAGCATCTGCCAGTTCAGTAATCATGTTTGACATTTGCCTCAAGTGTTTTGACATAGTGAACTCAGGACGTTTCTTGTATGTGTCAAACTTGATTGTCTGAGTTTGGTTATTGAGGTACTACCAAACTTTTCAGCTAGTGTGGACCACATGTCCTTAGCCATGTCATATTTCCTGAACTCTTTCATTAGGTCATTATCCATACTGCTCAGCAACGTAATGCGGGCAATGAATTCTTTTTCTTCCAGGCCTCATAAGCCTCTCGGTCTCGCCTGTGTTGGGCCGTAGTGCCCTGTTCAGGTTCATCCATGCTCATTTTCAAAGTTTCAAGAACCTCTTGTTCTTCTAGCACATATTGGATTTTCATGCTCCAAATTTCATAATTATCGCCATTCAGTTTCTCACCCTTGTTGAGTTCAGCAATAATGTTCTTTGTTGCGGAAGCCATATTAAAAACACAAAGTTTCTACAGACATTCATGCACAATTGTTAATACTTTTATTTATTTTATCATGAAACGAATTATGTTTAATAAAATTCTTCAATGGGGTTGGAGTCAAAAGGCCACTATGTGTCCAATCATCATCCAATTACCCAATGTAAAAATATTATCAACATAATCAATCATGTAAAATCATTTTCTAAAAAATTACATAAATTCTTAGAACATCTTAATCATGCGACCATTGTACATGACAATCATTGATTTAATTACATAAATTAAAATCAACATGAAACATTCATACATATAAATACAATAATTACATGCCATGAAGTAACAGATAATTACACATAAATATTAACATAGTTTTATCATAGAAAAACTAATATCTAACACTTAAAACTTTTCCGGTTCTAGTGTTCCAACGAATAAAAGTTTTGGATAAGAATCCTCAAATTCTTTGGTAACTGGTAATTGATCTTGGACAACCATGGAAAACCTATAGCAAATTTCGGATCCTTGCAACGTTTCCGAGACATCAAAGGAAAAATGGTATTATTTGCCTTAGATTGAAGATACAATCGCTAACCTCTCAATGGCTATTATATGAACACGTAGTTCTTCTGTATGAGTTACTAATTCCAAATATCAGTAAGCCTTTTTTGCCATATTTCGAGGGGAGAGTATTTCGTAGGTATCTCAGTCTGTTCGGTTGTCCTATCCAATTACCCTCCCATATAGATTCTTGTAACATGTTATTGAAGGTGATTATATGCGAAATCATATCATCATCTTCTTCATCCGATATTTATCCAAATCCAGCAACATGTCTTTCAATCTTCACTGTGGGCGGGTGTGTATAACTCTTTTTGCAGTTCTTTGTCTGATCGGCATGATTTTTCTGCAACAAATACAAAGAAAAATCAATATAATGAAACACAAAGTTACATTAACTAAAATAAACATCACAAAGATATTCATTTACATAAACACAAAGTTTATATGATAAAACAAATTTATCATGGCCGATTAATACAATATGCAAAAGGAATAGACATTTAATCATGACGGATCGGAATTACCGAAGCAAACCGATACAGACATGACCAACACGGGCCAACACAGATGTCCACGCGCCATCCACGCGCCACAGGAGTGTCACACGCGCCTCCACGCGCCTCCACGCGCGGCCAAGGGCTCCCACTCGCCCTCACGCGCCTCACGCGCCGGCCAGCCTCGGCCAAGTCCACGCGCAGACGACATGTCGTCCGCGGTTCTGTGGCTGTATGACATGTCGGTTCTTTGTTGAAGACGCAGACGACTTGTCGTCTATCTTCTATCCGGATGACATGTCGGTTGAGCTATTATTCGTACGACTTGTCGTACACTTATTCGGACGACTTGTCGTCCTATTCCTAAATACCGGATGACATGTAGTACGGCTATTCTGGGAGTGTTTTTCTGGGTAAAAACAGATTCATCTAGCCAACTTCTAGGGTCCATATCTTTCTCAATTTAATCCAAATTAAGCAAATGATATACCAAATTGAAGATCTCATGACGTAGTTTTCAAAACATATTTGAACATGCGATTATCAATTTTCTACAGAGAGTTATTACGGCCCAAAGTTGGAAGAAAATCATTTTTGAAAAAACAAAAACCAGAAGCATTTTCAACATTTTTCATGCTTGTTCATGCAATTTTTGTGTAATCCAACTAGAATACATGCATTTAAGCTACTGATACCAATGTTAGGAAACATAATCCCTAATATAATTACATGTTTGTCCTCTTAGGATCTAACCATACATGTATTACTAGTCCTAGATTTATTTACATGCTAATTGAAATAAATCTATACTAATCACAACACAATTGCATACCTTTTATGCTTGTAGAGACCTCTTAATCAAACTTAATTGATTGCTTAACTCAATAAGCAAATGGTCTTATTTATAGGAGGGAAATCAAGTCACTATGCATTGATTACTATTAATCAAATTATTAGGATGCATAATGACATTTCTAACCCTTCCAAAAATGTTACATCATGGGTGTACCATATGTTCCCCATTTAACATTTCACTAATTGTTGTTACTTAACAACTCTTGTTGTTACTTAATTATTTGATTAACAACTCTTGTTGTTTACTTAATTAATGAAATATTACTAATTGTTGTTATTCAACAACACCAATAATTAACTTAATAATTTCCAACATGAAATTATTACTAATTGTTGTTATTTAACAACATCCAAATAATTTGCTTAATAATTTCCAATAACAACAATAACAATTATCCAACAGAACGATTAGCTGTTGGAATGGCAAAATTCACGAATCAAAGCGTGCTGTTCCAGAGGACATTCAGATGGACGACGGGAGTTTGGCAGGGAATCTTCATACCACTAGAGAGATCTGCCGATTAGACGTGCCGTTGAAGCACATCACTGATTGTTCGGGCGAATTGTGGGAGTATGACGTCGTCAGTCCCAATGATGAGATGCTGTAGGGACTGTAGAATTTTTCCGCACAGCTTTCTGGAAACTTCAGAAAGCCTTGTTTTGGAAAGGACGGTGAAGATCAGTGTGAAGGGACTCCTGGACTTGGAATTGAGATAGATTTCCTGCACAGCTTTCACTGATGCTTGGGTTTTTTAGGAATGTTCGTGTCTTTGTTGCTTTGCTTGGTTCTGTCGTGTGGTTTATGTATCCTTCTGCTTGCATGGATGAAGGAGATATCCTTCTTCTTGGGGCCAGGACATGTATGTGTGGTTATTGTTTGTTGTGCTTTGAATAATAAGACGTCTGGTACCGTACAAGTCGTCAGGTTTATCGAATGTTATAATTTCTGTATGGTTTATGTATCTTTCTGCTTGTATGGATGAAGGAGATAATATATCCTTCTTTTGTGGCCTGGACATGTACTGTTGTGTTTCTTTGAATAAAACGTCTATCTTATCTACTATATATATATTACTTCAGTTGCTTCAAACTGTTTCTCGCATCCATCTTTTTGCCACGTTCATTGAGCATACCAGTTCCCTTCTCAACTACGGTCCCTAGTTTCAATCTCCAAGTTAGGGTATTTGTTTGATTCCATTTAAATGAAACTCAGCTCCTTTGTTTGAGACCATCTTTTGTTATTATTATTATAAGCTTCTTTTACTCTCTTTTCATTTCTTAGAAATTTTTCTTACAAAAACCAAAAATAAAAATGAAAATAAAAATCCAGTTTTGATAAGAGATGGTAATGGAGAGGGGATAAACATCCCATATCTGTTCCCAACAATCTTTGAATGTCCTTGTCCCCGTCCCCTCCCTTTCCCTTGTAAATATTTTAGAGGATGAGGATCTCCGAATAATAAAAGGGGATCTTCGAGGAATCTCAAATATCGAATAATAAATAATTTAAATATACTTATTAAAAAATTAAAAATAAATGAATTAAAATTTAATGGGTAATGGGGAAGGGATGAGGATTTTACCTAATCTTCCTCTTTCCTGATACTTATTTTTTCGATTTTTCATTTCCAATCTCTGCCCCAATTGAAAATGATCCTCAAGGGTCTCCATTCCCCTGGGAATTTCTGTCGTCCCCTAGCTTTATTGGATTCTTATCAACATTTACTGTTGGGAAAACTCGTCCATAATATTTTCATGAAATAAATTCATAATGGTCCACTTAAGATCAAGCCATATATATTCTAATAATCCTAAATTTATTTACAAATATATTGAAATAAATCTAAGTATTTCATAACACAATTATATACCTTTTCTTGTAAAGATGTTCTTAATCAAACTAATTGATTGCTTATCTCAATGACCAAATGCTCATATTTATAGGAGGAGAAATCAAGTTACTATACTATCATCACTTGGAAGCAAGTATCGATTACTATGTAATCACATGCATTTAGAGGTTTTGATTATTATTTAATCACATATATTTGGTAGCAAAGTAATGATAGTGATGATCAGATGACTCACGTTGATGCTCGTTGATGATCATTTGAAGCAGTATAGAGGATAATGATTGTACAGGGAATCATTTGGTGATGGTTAATCTTAGATGAGCTAATTAGAAGAGTTTATTTTATATATCGGATTATGTTATTTCCCTCCAAGGATTAGTTAGAACAACCACACGTGTCTTTACATAATTGACTCATTGATTGACTTGTTAATGTATATAAGACATGAGCTCAAATTTGTAACGATTGGCTTAATCATAATAATAAAATTCATTTAAAAATTCTCTTTCAGTTTCTCTATAAATTTTCTTAAATAACAAACATAAGGTTAGTTCTCAAAAGCTTTAGTTTACAACACAAAAGATGAAGTAAGGGTGAATCCAGAATATGGAGCTTGAAAAATACCAGATTAGATCCTAATGAGCTGAATGATATCATCAATAAGCCTTGACATTCTCAGTCTTGTGGTAAACTCTAAAAATTCATTTGAACTTTCATAATTTGGGTATGAAACTGTTGCTAAGGAAGTTCATCTCCAAATTAATGAGACTTAATCATATGAGAAAAAAGGCTATTTAACTATGGTTGATTACTTTGGAAAACTAAAAAATTTGGCTGATGATTTGGCTTTGCCTGGTAGTCCTATATCTAGTCTCGACTTCATGACACATCTCATAACAAACCTAGTGCAGTAGTATAATCCAATTGTCGTGTTCATAGAGGAAAACTTACATAAGATGACTGCGAGTGAAGCTTATTCTATGTTATTGACACATGAAGCTAGGATTGAGAATTATAATATGCATGCTACCAAAGAAGTCCCCAAGGGGGTGTGGCTTGGTGGTGTAGGGTTCAGGATCTCACCTTGAGGTTCTGGGTTCGAATCCAGAGGGTGCACTTCTTGTAAGAGCCTGGGACAGCCGGTGGTTTTGGAATGTTCGAGATGCCTATTACTACTCGTGTCTTTGTTGCTTTGCTCTAGTTTCTGTGTGGTTGGTTTATGTATCTTTCTACTTGAATAAAGAAGGTATCATTCTTATTGTGGGCCAGGACATGTATTGTATGATTTATTCTCTTTGTTATACTTCGAATAAAACATCTATCTTTGTCTACTATATTTATTACTTCAGTTGCTTCAACTGTTTCTCGCATCCATCTTCTTGCCACGTGCCCTGAGCAGACTAGTTCTAAGGAATTTAGGACACCATCTATCTCCATATTGGTATGATATTGTCCACTTTAGGCCTAAATCATCATGGATTTGCTCTTGGGCTATACCCAAAATGTTGAGTGAGGAACGGCAAAGCCGAGCGCAGCGGAAACCCCCCCCCCCCCGAGATCAAATCCCGAGCGAATAAAATAAAATTTGGCATCGAAATTTCAAAGAATTCACCGTTTATCCCCAAAGTCATTCCATGAACGTATACCGTGATGTAACAGTTCTACATTACAACAGTGGTAGAAACTACCGGTCATTACAATTCACGTGGCTGATCGGTGTAATCACACACGTAACGCAAGCGCACTTCATTCATTAAACAATCTAATAATTTAATACCACGAGTGCTAAAATATTAAAAAAATAACTAAAAAGATGGATATTAAATCATATATTCTATTTACTAATTTGTTGGTGATATCACGTCATCCATGCTTTCGTTGTACCAAAGAATTACTCCCCTGAATGAAGGGGTCTTCAGATTCTATCAAACTCGATTTGACGATTTATGAGTATGAATTAATGCCCTTTCTTCCTCAATGCTTCTATTTAAAATCAATTACACAAAATGAAAATAAAATATCCACATTGACAAAACCACCATCATTTTTAACCTGGTACCAAAGAATTACCCAAGTCGCCTTTCGGCCGTGTGGCTTGAACACGTTCACGGTTCACCAACTTTCCACTTCTGAGTTTGATCAATCTTACCCATTGGGAAAGCTGGCAGACCCTCTTTTACTTGTTAAAAAGTGCTCAGTAAATAACCCAGCAATAATTATTCTGCTATAAAATTGCTTTAATTAACAACGACAAAAAAATTATAGAATATCGAAGTAATAAATAACTTGGTGAGTTTAGGATCGATCCACATTAGATAAATTTGATAGGATATAATAATAATTCAACTAATAATATAAAAATAATCAAATAAAATGTTAGTGTTAGGAGATCCAATCATGATATTTCAAATAAAAAATAATTTTTATTTTTTTATAAAATATAAAATATAATTATTTCTCAATTAATTTTTTCATAATCCGTTGATTAAACCAGACAACAATATTGATATCTCATTATCATAACCGGCCCATTCTAATATATAGGGTTAGTGAACTTTGAATAAAATCAGTTAAATCGAAGTTCGTTTGTTATTTCTATAGTCGAAACAACAAACTTTCCACGTATAGCGATATAAACTGGAATGGCGTTACCGTTTCTCAAAATTACACGTTTCTCAACGTGACGAAACTTCACTTTAAAACATTTCGACATATCTATCTATCTTTGTGGTAGATAGATACTTAATTGTATTTTATAACTTTGTAAACTTAGAAATATTTCATTGGTTTCATTTTTGATTCATTATCTTGAAATTTAAAGGGTCATAAAACTAGCGATTCATGAAAATGGCTAGTGATAGTGACCTTTTTATTGTAACCATTTTCATAAGAATATTTAAAGGACTCATCTCTTGTATTTCAAACATATCCTATGCAATGAGGAAATTCTAGAGCATTAGCTGAACGTTTTTTTTCCTAAAAGTTTTGTGTTTCTGTTTTCATCTTTATTTGCATTATTAATCTTTGTGTTGCGTTGAGGTGAATCACAGACCCAACCAATGGCGGGAGACGAAGTGCGTACTGGAGGAAGACCATTGGCCGAGGTGTATTCAAAGATTATTGATACAGTTTCATCCCTAATAAACTGTTAGTGTTCCGTGAGGACTCAGTGCCTCCGATTTTCATCGAGTTTTACTTTCCTCCCACTTACCACTATATATTGGAATTCATCTTAGGAAAACCACATGGAGAGCAACAATTACATTGTTCTCTTGTGAGTTGTATAAGTACTATACTTTGGTTTCCCTAAGATAACATATAGATAGGCACTTATCCGATTTGGGTTCTAGTTTGGTACCATCCAAACATATGCCCAGCATTCCCAAATCTTCAGGAATGAGAAACCCGATTTCTTTCCTGTTCATATCTAATATGAAGTCTGTCTAACAGATTTTGACAGAACCTTATTCAAAATAAGTATTGCACTGTTTATTGCGTATCTCTAGAAGGAAATTGGTAGCTCAGAGCGACTCATTATTAACCTTACCATGTCCAACATAGTTCGGTTTCTCTGTTCGGACACACCGTCAAATTGAGGTGTCCCATGAGGATTCCACTGTGAAAGAATACCATACTCTTTCAAGTAATTTTGAAACTCATATGTTTAAGTATTTTACACTATGGTCCAACCGTAATATTTTTAATACTTTTACCGATCTGTTTTCTTACTTCGTGTCGAAACTCTTTGAATTTATCAAAAGTTTCTGACTTGTGTTTCATAAGATACACATAACCGTAACGCGATGCCACATCCGTAAAGGTTACGAAGTATTCATATCCACTTTTAGACTAGCTAGACATGGGCCCACTTACATCACTATGAACGAGAGCTAACAGATCGGTAGCACTTGCACTTTTACCAAGTAAAAGGTGTTTTAGGCACTTTGCCTAATAAACTAGATTCGTAGACATCATTTGAATTAGAATCAAATTCGTCCTAATATCCACTCTTCGAAAGTGTGGATATATGAATCTTGTTAATGCATCCCATATGACAATGCCACAAATAATTCTCATTAGAAATTAATCAATTTGAGCTATTTGTTTGTCATGTTATATGTTTGAGATTAATTTATATTCAAAATATAAATATCATTATTTACATCTAATGTAAATATCTCGATATCATCTTTATAAACAAAAAACACCCGGTGTTTCGGAATATAAAGGTATACCCGCAACGAGTTAAACTAGATACAGAGATAATGTTCTTAATCAAACTAGATACATTATAACAGTCTCCTAATTTAAGTACATGCCCAAAGGGCAGTTCCAAAACTTAGGTTTCTACGGCCAAAACAGCGACTCTCGTCCTGTTTCCGACTTGTAGGTCGATCTCATCTTAAGCCAGTTTCCTGCTTATCAGCAGATCCCGCACATCAGTACATATATTCATGTACCACATATAGTATCAAAAATCCAATTTTAAAACTAGTAGTGAACATGTTTATAACAAACATTCTTGAAGCCGGACCCTTGTCACGCCTTCACTTCCTTCATGTCTGCCTTGTTCATACGACAGTTACACTTTTAGTGACCCCGTTTGAAACAGTTTAGGCAGACAACTTGGGATATGTCATTTTAAGAAGCACTGGCTATGCATAACGGATTGAGCACTAAAGTTATCATCACAATGAGTCTTCCTAAGCTCATGCTCTACTATACACTCAACTCCGGGCTCATGCTCAAGAGGTTTCTCTATCAAATAGAATAACTTCTCAGCTCCCAGGACTATCATGAGGTTATATTCCAAATATGAAAATTAAAGCCGTTAAAAATATTTTCCCCAGGATTATGTCCTTTGATGCTAATCTTTCAGTCATCTTGATTGCTATAGTCCAATTATCTAATCAACGATTTCAGGTACAATTAAATGTAATGATTACATTCAAATGTATTGATTACTATAATCCAATCATATAACCAACTACAAATGAAGTAGTTTGAATACAGTCCAACTGTTAAATTAAAACAACAATTGAATATTAGTCCAACTAATATTTATTTATAAATAATTAATGACGAAAAAGAAATGAGCGTGTATTGACAAGTATCTAGACGAAATTATAAATTTAATACTTGCCTCCCATTATTTTTCGGCGAGCCTCTAACCCTTTGTAGAGTACTCGGGAAACCTAGTTTCCTAGTGGGCTAGGATCCCGTTAAATAACACACAACCTTGACTTTGGCCAACAAGTTGTATGAAAATTAACTAGGTAGATCTCTAAGATCAATTGGATCTCATCCAATTCCTAGATCCAGTAGGTGGACCTCCAAGTCCGAAACATATATCCAATATATGTCAATATGTCCAATATATTTCCTAAACTTTTCCTCTAAATCAACTAAGTCTTGGCTTGGCTCAACAAGCTTAATGATTCTAGTTAAGCGCGACCCATTGACAGTGGGAAAACTTCATAATCGAGGTCGATGAACAAGAAGTGACATTGACTTTGGCCAAAAAATCACAACTTGCCCAAGACGTACGATATGGAACAAAGTTTTCGTGATTCAAACACATCCGCGATGGACAAAGGTCTTGACTTTGGCCAACAAACCAATGCCAAACTTAGATCTTGAGAGAGAATCTCTCAATGGAAGGAAAAATGCTTAATATAAAATGAGGGTTTTTTGTCGCGATTTGGGAACCAATTTATTATCTTTAATTATGTCTCATCATTCACCCTTAAGTATGAATTCAAAAAGCATAATAAGGCGTGAAAGAAAATTAATAATGATATGCGGATGGATATACGATACAAATTTTTCCTAGAACAAATCTCTCATCTTTCTCTCTCCCGCTAGCACTATTCTTACTTCTACCCAATTACATAATACTTCTAATGAAACCGCATTTACATTGAGGGGAATTGATGAGAAGAGAAATACAATGAGATAAGGAGATAATAGGCTGGACACGCAGGTCCAATTTAATAAATTCTAAATTTATTACAACAATTTCCAAAATTGCCCTCACCCTTCTAATATCCATATGATATACATTATTCATACAATACATCCAAGTATTCACACAAAGCATGTTATTACATCAATCTAATCCAATTAATTAATCTTTGATTAATGACCATCCAATATTCATACAACGATTTGATTTGCGCGAGTCCAACTCGTTTAAGAATAAATACTCAAAGTAAGTATTCTTGAATTATATCGAATTACAATTTTAAATCCAATTTAAATTATATTCAATACTAATTCTAATTTAATTCCAAATTAAATAATTACACTTATTTATATGCCTTAAAGACTTGGGTTTCAAATCCAATCTTAATGGGTCTCAAAGGCCCAATTAGTATCCAATACTATTTAATTAAAGTCCAATGGGCTTTCAATTAATTTTTTTGGCGTGGGCTTTGGCCATTATGGATCAAACCCAAAAGCCTTGGCCCATTTAAGAATCATCATATGCCATAAAATCAATTTAGGCCCATTAGGCCCAATTAAATTATTAAAGGCCCAATAGTCATATTTTGGACTTTATGGAAATGGTTTAGGCCCAAATATAATCCAAGACTAAAATTTGACACAACTAAGCCCATTAGCCCAAATACAACAAATTAAATTAATATATCATTCCAAAATAAACATTAATTCAATTAAAGTGCAATTAACACAATTAATTAATTAATCTAGTATTTCCAAAACACTAATTAATCTAATTAATCATGCTTAACATCTAATTTATGTTCAACACAAATTAATCAAAATCAATCTTCCCAACATGCTTCACACTCATGGCAATACATGAAATTAACATCCAATTTTGATTTCAATCTAATTAAATCAACAATTAACATTCAATTTCATGTGAATCAACATATCCAATTGTCTAATTCAAAAATTAACCATGAGCTCTCCTAGGGTAGTAATCGGCCAAACATGGATTTTGGGGATTTTTGATCTAATCAATTTATCACAAAATCAATGATGCACAAATCCAATTAAACATCATACAAGCTCAACCAAACCATCAATTTAAGAAAACACATACTCCAAGCATAAAATCTCAAATTAAAGTGTACAAACCCTAGAAATTAAATCAAGCTTAGATCTCAATCTGATACCATTATAAGTGTCCTAGACATGCCACAGGATCTCTAAGCGTGATTTGTGTGTGAATAAAATCAAAAATAAGTTGCGGAGAACTTACATTGATCGATTGAGTTCAAAATTTTTCATGGATATTGAAGCTTCAAAGCTCATGGGTGAGTATCCCTATCACCTTTATTTGACTCCCATATGTACTAGCAAGAACAAATGGAACAAATTTTATCTCCCAAGAAGAAACAAATCTGCCCAAGAGAGTGGGAAGCAATTGGAAAGCCATTTGGCCGATTGCTTCAAAAGCAAAAAGAATGCTTTTCTTTCGGCATTTTAGAGAGAAGTCAGGGGCATTTACTTTCTCAAAAGCAGAAGCCAATTCATTTTCAAAAGAAAACAAATTGCTTCTCGCCAATCCAGAGAGAGAGAGAGCAAAATGCTTTTCATTTCGAGAAGCCGAATGGCTTTTGGCCTTTTTATTGCTTTCGAAAACAGAGGCAGTGGCCTTTTTAAATTAGAAAATTCAATGGCCACTTTTTGCTTTCTATCGGCCAATTTTTATAGAGAAGTCAAAATGGCCATCCAATAAAAAGTTGAGGCCAATTCGGCCATTAATCACAGTGGCCATACATTTGGCTTATCAGAAGGAAATCAAAATTGGCCACACATTTTTGCTCAGCCAGGAGAGAGAGAATTAATAATGATTTTCAAAATTTATTAATTCTTTATTACTTGGTAGGTATAATGTGTATCAAATCTAATTTAATTTATTGTCAACCACTTATATCAATTGTTGACCATTGATGTAATCCATGGGTCTCATATATTTAATTCCAAATCTAGTTGGCTTACACAACACACTTTGGGCTCGGATTTGTTTAATCTGGTTAAATGAATTTTCCGTCGCGACTTAATTAAATCTAATTTAATTAAATAATTATGTCTCGCAAAATTATTATTAAAATCGCTTACGAATTAATTCCAAATTCATTCGTTCGCTAGAATCAAAATCCAATTTAATTTCGCGTTGAAATCCGATTTCATTTAATATATCTAATAAATTATTTCAGCCCAATTAAATAAATTAAATAATGAAATCTAATTTAACTATTAAATTTATTTTACCGATTAATTCCAAATTAATCGCGTTCTCTCCTCTCGATGAATTTAATCCCAGATAAATTCTCGACGTAATTAATCTCAAATTAATTCTTTCTCTGATAATTAACCCTAGATTAATTCTTGCCGTAATTAATCTCAGATTAATTTTCTCTCTCTTAATTAATCCCATATTAATATTGTTCCAATCAAATATCATCAGTGAATCTTTGGGATGCGACCCAAGAGATCCCTGAATATGTTGGCAGTAAATACGGTTATCGGACTATCCGAATACATGCGTATCCGATACCACGTTCTTACCGATTTACAAGACATGGTTGGCTTCTAGCAAAACACCGTGCCTACCCAATTCTCCAGAAATATTCTGCTACAGAATACATGATCTTTGTCAGGCGTAGTATACATAGTATTGCGTATTACGATCCAATATCGGATGTCACATGCTAGGCCTGGGCCGAAGTTGTGTCTGCCCCGTACGAATCATATATCGGATTACTAGCAACTAGTCTCTTTATGATCGGAAAGTCATGACCTAGTCATACTTCCCTGATGGCTATAGCACTTAGAGTACCAGCTTTGTATCCCTGCGTGATCATCATCTCCATATGACTGAAGTGATACTTCCTTCTTGACATCACACCCAATACACTACGATTCTCAGTATACCCAGAAGAGGCGTACACAAAACATGTTAAAGCCCCGGACGACCAAAACCAAAGTATATTGATTGTCACAAGTATTAGCGATGCAAAACCCAATGGCTTGCCATGCTCTCCAACAATTTATGTTTAAGATTATGTATGACCCAATTGCTTTTATTTCTCCATTTCACATGTCTTTGGATAACACTCCATTCCTTTGTGTTTGCCATTAGTCATTACCATTCAATGACATGTGAATGATTTGCGATAAGGAGAATTATTTTTGGAAGAGAATATTATCTCTACCATCTCCACTTTTTCATTAAGATGAAGAAATACACAATAGTTGTGTGAGAGAAAGATATAGAAATTTTAGAGAGAGAATTTTTCTCAAGCGTAGAGAATAAATAAAAACAAGAGTGTATTAGATAATTTATCTTATTCATCATTTCTTTCAATACCCCAAAAATATTTTGTGACTACCTCATTTTCTAAATTTTTTAGAGTTTTATTTTATAATTCTCTAAAAACTTTAGAGTTAATCTTTGTGAGTGAAGTCCACACTTCGGTTTGTTGGTTTTGAGTCATAGTTTAGAAGATCGGGTGGTTGATCCAAGTGTTGGACATCAAAGGAAACCCATCTACATCAAATGAGCAAAATCCATCCTTCAAGTGTTGGAGGATTTCGGCTACAATGAAAAGGAGAAGGCAAATAAAATCTTAAAGGTCCATATCGGAGTCGGTGCCCACATTAGCAACTTCCGCTGCGGTAAGGAAAGCTATTTCCTACAATTGGCATCAAGAGCTTAAGGGTGAAAAGTGTTATTAACCCTTATCCTTTAAAGTTTTTAGTTTAATAATTTATATGAGATATAGATTATTAAAATGCATGTTGTGAAGTAGGCACAATTAGATTCATGATATGAATGGTTTTAATGTTCATGCGATGAATGTTTACGTTTGATTCATGTGATGAATATATTGCGTTGATCGTTAATTTTTCCGGCTCTTATTTTTAGTATTGGAAATATAAAACCATAATGTTGTATGCTTTCAAGTGTTGTAAGTTCATTTCCTTTGTAATAAGTCCATTATGTAACCCTATTTGTAACTTAGAGGAGCTGATGCCGCGAAGGACTTACGATAAAGATTTTCCGTAAAGAACTCAATAACACACCATGGAACAAGATTTGAAGACCAAATAATGCCTTGGATTTATTGTACTAATTAGATTAGTATAGAAAAATAAGAGCTCGATAAACGTAATTTGTAATATATATGTTTTTGCAATTTCCAGCCTTGGTGCGTCTCGACGCGCTACACATGCATAGCAACTGGAGGCTACTGCCTCGATCGCGTCGTGACACATGCCTCCTCGCATCGCGACCCGATGCAGAGATGAAACAATTCCAGCTACTGGAATTGTGGGCGTCGCGATGCCCATACCTGGGTTAAATGTATGTTTTAAAGTGTTTATTAACATGTCATATAGCCGAGGGTGCCTACTCTTTTATTTTCACATGCCATAACATGTAGATATGTATGATATTCTAGTCATAAAATATGATTTTATGTAATTTAAAAGTTCAATAAGAATATGAGATGCATGCAAACAGATTAATAAGATTAATTGGTTTAAAGGTTTAAAAAATATGAATGCAAGTTTTAGAAACAAATAGACCTTATGAGTACATTATTTTCCTTGGTATATCAGATGGAAACGAGGACGTAAATTCCATAGCCGATTCCGATTGGACGGTAATATGGTCTGCACTCGGATATAATACTACGTACCTTTGGAATAAATAATGTGCTTTTATCAATTAAATAGTTTAATGACATTTGGTTCGTTCGTTGAATTCTAAATTTTAAAACCTATTAGTGGACTAATAATTTAATAGTTAAATTGATTAGATCACTAAAACAACTTTAGTTAATTAGTTTAATTAAGTTAATTGATTAGTAGAGACTAATCAGGAGTAATGAATAAAATTTTAAGATTTAATATTGGTTAAATCACGAATAATCAACTAGTATTAATAAGGTTATGACTTTAGCTGAACATAATCTTAATACATTATAAACTAATGTGATAGAAACCTTAAATTTCAAAATAGTGAGTGAGAGATGGGTATACCACAATATATCCCGCAATCTCCATCATTATCTAGAAATGTGAGATTCAAAAGGCGCCTCGAGATAACTTTGCTCTCGTCCACCTACGGATGGTGTCCATTTTGGGTCAATATTAAGTTTGGATTCCGAGAGGATATGGACTCTAGATGTATCTGGTGATTTGACCTACCCTACGATTACACTTCACTATTTACATCCAAGGGTTCCGAAATAATGGGTCACACTCATAAAGGAATGATTAAGTTGTTAATCAAAGCTTCATTGATCAAAATGATGGTAGTTGATTAATATAGAAATAATAGTTATTTCAGATATATTATTGTACATTGATCATGCATCTTGTTTAATTTTATGCCTAAATATTTGAAAATTTAATATGCGATGAATGAATTTTGAATGCGTGTTTATTATTTTTCAGCCATAGCATCTGCAATTATCTCAATTATCAAACAACAAGAAAAATTAACAGGGGGAAATTATGTTAAATACAAAAGTGACATGAATGCTATTTTGGTTTGCGAAAACCTTAAATTTATCCTAATGGAAGAATGTCCTCTTGGGCCAATGATAATTGGATTAAGGCCGATGAGAAAGCCCATAGCTATTTAATAGCATTCATGTCTGAGGTTCTTGCTGCACAGTATCAGCCTATGGCGACATCATCATTGATTATGCAGTCTTTACAGAAGATGTTTGGGCAGCCTTTGAAGCGGGCTCAATATGAGGACATTGCCTCTATATTAACCGCTAGAATGAAGAAAGGTACATCAGTCTGAGACCATGTGTTAAGGATGATGTCTCATTTAAATATGGCCGAAACCCATGGTGCACGTATCAATGTGTAAAGTCAGCTGACAATGATCATGGAAACACTTCCGAAGAGTTTCCTGCAGTTTAAAAACAATTATTTTATTAATAAGTTGACTTTTATGTTGACTTAATTGCTAAATGAGCTCACCAATTTCGAGTCCATGATGGGTCCTCGTAGGTCCAATGCTGAGGCAAATATTGCTGAATCTTCTAAATCTGTAAAGAAAAAGAAGAAAGGAAATTGGAAGGCAAAGACAAAGCCAATGGAGAAGAAAAACAACAAAGGCTCTAAAAGTGTCAATGCCAAAGGAAAATGTTTCCATTGTGAACAACAAGGGCATTGGAAAAGTAATTGTCCAAAATACCTAGCTGAGCTTAAAGAGAAGAAGAATACATGTAAATACGATTTACTAGTCATTGAGTCTCTTTTAGTGGAAGATGATAAATCTGCTTGGATTGTTGATTCCGATGCCAATAACCATGTTTGTTGTTCTTTGCAGCTACTTGATTCATGGAATGACCTTACTGAAAGTAGCTTTACCATGAGAGTTGGGACATATGATGTTGTTTCAGCTAGAGCAGTTGGAGTTTCCAATTTGAATTTTAATAGAAGTTATTTATGTTTGAATGGTGTGCTTTATATTTCTGATTTTCGCAATAATTTGATTTCTGTAACAAAACACATGGAATGTGGTTTTTCTATTTCATTTGATAATAAATAAGTTATTATTAGTAGAAATGAATTAACAATTTTCACTGGAAACTCCAAGGATAATCTATATATATTAATGTCGTTAATGCATGAATCACTGTTTAAGACTGAAATGTTTAAGATTGAAAAATCTAAAATAAAACAGCAAAAGATTTCTCATTATGACACATATATATGGGCACCTTAGACTTGGTCATATTAGCCTTGACTGACTAGATAGACTAATTAAGAACAGAGTTTTAAATCAGTTAAAATTTGGTACTTTACCTGTCTGTGAATCCTGTTTAGAAGGAAAAATGACTAAAAGACCTTTTACTGGAAAATGGATAAGAGCCAAAGAAACACTTGAGCTAATACATTCGTTGTTTGGGCAGTCGTCACCCGGTTGACTCAAAAGTCACTTGGTAACTCCGTTTTTCGCCGTTTTTGCTTATTTCAACTCCGAAATAATTTTTGACAATTGTTCCAACACCCATAACACATCCAATACATTTAAATGACATCATTTTCATCACAAACAATCCAATTTTTCCAGATCTGATTTTGCAACAAAAATTATCAATTTTTCATGCTTAAAATCCAATTTTTCAACATTAATCTAATTAATCTTAACACCAAACAAAGTCACCACAAATGAACCACCCAAGAATAATTATAGGTATTACAAGAGTGGTCATAACACTCTAGAATGGCAACATATCATCAAATGATTAAATTGGATCAATATTACAATAATATCATCCAAATCAACTTCACACATGCACTAAGCTTTCAATTCCATCCTCCAAATCCAAAACACTCAAATTCACAAGAAAATAAGAAACCCTAGAGTCTATCTAGAAGATCAAGAACAAGAAACATGCTTTCAAGCTTAGGGCTATTGAGTATTACCTCTAATTCTCTAATTTCCTAAGCTTTTTTTTTTTCTTGATTTTCTTCCTTTTTTGTTGAACCATCAAACCAATTTGAGAGTGTTTTGGAGGAGTATACTTTCAGCTATGGAGGAATAATATTAAAGAAAATAAAATTTTTTGATTTAAAACATGATGACCGACTTTAAAGGGCAAATTAGTCATTTTTTGTAATTTAATTTAATTAAATATAATAAGCTTTAATTTGACAAATCAAATTTGCACACTTAAAGCTTAATAAAATCATGCCATTTGTAACCAATAATAATCAAATATTTTTCATAAAAATTATGAAATAGTATATCATTTAATTATTCAAATATTTAACATTTAAATATCTAAATAATTAATTCATATAATTATTATTATGTATGTATTTTTATTTACATTAAATAAAAAATACATATATTAATGGAATGTGTCAAAGTCTCATTTGACAAATAATTAATGTGTATCTAATCAAATTATATATCAAATATAAATACACAATAATTACGATTGACTAAAATTCCTGAAAGCATGTGTTTTTGTTTAACCATTTAAGCGATTCAAATTAACTCATTTAATCCGATGAAGTATTATGAATAATCTGTATTATTCATAACGCGTTGCCCAAGTGCTCAACGAGTATACTTCATATTGTGGGACTCTCTAAGTTTAGGTTTATCCGTCACGAAATCCAATTTCGTGTCTATAATTCACCCACTCATGAATTATGACGACCACGAATAATCTCGCTAAACTATGCAAGTAGAGGTCATTACATACATATAATCCCTCCATCACAGGCTATCCATATTATACTTGAGATATAGATAAAAAAACGTCAAATCCTTTCGGTATAATATAGTCGACTTTCAATTTACGATCTCTAAATAACACTAGGAACAGACTTCCGAAGTTATACCACAGCCATGGATTTACTAGATCGTAAACACGTGTAGGATGTCTATGCCATGTACACAGGACCGGCATATTCTATCTTGATACGCACAGGATATCATGGGCATCAGTCCACACCCAACGAACAGACGGAGTTCTGATCATGAATAGATCGGTGACGTGACTGCCATCAAAGTGTGGAGTATAACTCATATATCCATTGTGGTATCTCAAGTCGAAGGACCACTATGCTCGCTCAACTCGAGAAGATTTTTATTGACGTTGGTATACCATCTATTAGGAAATCTTTAGTGAGTCATTCAGTGTTTATCAAAAAATACCTACATGTCTATACAAGTCTCCCGAGACTCTTTGTTCATTGGGATAAACTATCGGACCAAGTCACGATATACAACATGCACTAGTCTCAACGGATTTTACTAACCGACCCCGTGTTAGTAAATCTTGACCATGAACTTTATTTAAGGATATACATCTTATAGTGCGCTTCCCAATGTCAATTACAAACTATGTTGTAACTACGCACTACATTGTAAATCCTTGGGTCTTTGTCTAATATACATGTATCACTAAATCGGATTTAGTTTCAATCTAATCATAATTATATATCTAATCATAATTAGATCGAATATGTGTATAAAAGACAAGAGGTGCTACCATTAAATAAGTAATATTATGGAAAACAGAATTGCTCGTATTCATGAATCTGACATAATTACGATCCGGATTGGCACTCCGAGCAAACCCTAACAATTTATCCCACTTGCTCTAGTGCCAATCCACGGTATCATATACACATCTTAATGTGTTAGTGTCCTACACATGCCCAGGGTCTCTAAACATTGATTTGTGTGTGAATTTATCAAGAAAGTTTGCGGAATATACTTAGATTGATCGGTTATGCAATTCGAAATTTTCAACGTATGTAGAAACTCCAAGCTTAGTATTTGAGTTCCAAACACTTGGGTGAGTTTTCCTATCACCTTAAAATGACTCCTTAAGTGCTAGCGTTGATGAATTTTTGCAACAACAATTCAAGAACAAGAGTGATATATTTGGCCAAGGGAGAGGAAGAGAGAAGATGAATAGTGCTTTGTGTTTTCCAAAAAAAAATAATGCAAAAGTTTGACTTCCAAAGTTGGTTTAAGTTGGTTGTTGTGTGCATTAAGTAATCCCAATGTCAATTACAAAGTGGCATGTGATGTAAGTTAATGGGTCCCACCCATTTAAATTCCAAATTTAGTTGGCTTACACAACACTCATTGGGCTCGGGTTCGTTTAATCCAATTAAACGAATTTTCTAGTCGTTAAATAATTAAATCTAATTTAATTAAATAATAATGCATCGCAAAATTATTACGAAAGTAGCTTACGAATTAATTCCAAATTAATTCGTTCGCTTGAATTAAAATCCAATTTTAATTCCGTATTGAAATCCAATTTCAATTTAATATATCTAATATATTATTTTAGCCCAAATAAATAAATTAAATAGAAAAAATCCAATTTCACTATTAAATTTATTTAATTGATTAAATCCAAATTAATCACGCTTTTCTAGACGAATTTAATCCCAGATAAATTCTTGCCGCAATTAATCCCAGATTAATTTTCTCTCTCATAATTAATCCCATATTAATTATTGCCGTAATTAATCCCAGATTAATTTTCTCTCTCATAATTAATCATAGATTAATTCTGTTCGAGTTAAATATCATCGGTGAATCTTTGGGAAGTGACCAAGAGATCACTGGATATGTTGGCAGTAAATACGATCATAGTGTTGGAAAATTATGACCCATAGCATCACTATTTATACAGAACATGGTGTTGTTGTACAAATTAACTATGTGACAAAGGAAATTGCTCTTTTATCATTTGTAATTGGATTACTTGGATATATAAATGATAAAAGTCCATATGATTAGTATCGAATTAATAAGATATGAGACAGTATTAATCCATAAAGGTTTAATCATTAAATATCCTTAGTCGTATGTATTATCGAGACTGGATATCGATAATGCGGAATACGCTAGTATTACATTTGTTGGTGTTATGGAAGTGTAACGACACAGTTCTCATATATTTGGGTATTGGATACTCATACAAGTGTAATATGAGGTTCTGTTTACCGATGGTACGGAAACAGCTTCACTCTGGATAGAAATTGTCTCCAAGATAATTTAAAATTCATTATCTTAATAATGATGTCATAAGCTTAATTGTAATGTAATAATTATCTCATAATTATTACTAACTTGATTATCTCATAATCAATATTTGATTATCTCAAAATCAAAGAATTCTAGAAAACATTAAGTTAAACTAATTTAATATAGTTTTCATTTGTGACAAAAAATATTATTAATCTCATTAATAATATATAAATATAATGTGAGCATATTATTAGACAATCTAATTATATTAGATTTGCTACAATAATTCCAAAATATTAATTAAACTCTTTAATTAAATATTACGAATTATTAACTCCGCGTTATACACACTAAAAAACTCGAAGTTGAACTCCCAGTTACTGTAGATGAGAAATATAAGCCGAACAACTTCGGTGTCCATCGATATAGTCATTACATATGGTATAGACCATCACAAATATCTCATAAATAGAGCCGGGTCATAATTCCGTTAAACCCCTCTAAATATTTTGTGTCTTAAGCACCATTGATTCTATAATGAACAATTAATTCATAACAATTATGAATATAAAACTTTCTATTCGTAATAGAAAAGTTGAGCGCTCAAATTATTCTAGTCCCGAATCAACTCTTAAAATAGATATTCTTCTGCTTCTCGTAATAATAAGTGACTTTCATATATATGTAATACGTTCCCAACTACACACCAAATCATATCCCCAAAATATGTAGTTATTGGTCGAGAAAGCAACACCAACCTCACAATAGTAAATCAAAGGACATAACCTGTCATGCTGGAGTTCGTAATACACTCAGGATTAAGATCGAATCCATATATGACCATCTATTAGATAAAATAAATTTCTTTGATTAACATATATTAAAAGAAATTCGTATTTATATGAGTCCAGTCATATATGATCTCATCATACAAGGTGCATCCACTCCCATGTCACTACATGAACGATCCCGGATCAAGGTCATCATACAAGTATAGAATGGACCGCATCTATAGATATACCACAAACAAAGTACCCCATTTGCTTGCTCTCTATGGACTATTAGATTACTAACTTCAGATTTAAATTCTTTTGTGTATCAAACATACACTAAGTCTGAAGGTACAAAAGCAATCAAGGTAAATAAGACAATTGGACAAAATGCGATATAAATCAAACAACTTTGATAAATGAATAATGTATTTATTATTATTACAATAATCAATTCCATTGACAATACATGAAGCTCTAGGGTATATATCCCAACAATGAATACATGTGTGTTACTGCGGTTTTAATTCTTAAAAAAGAAATCGAGATTTATGTTTATGCACAGAAAATCCTTCATAATATACATTAATATAAGAATAATCGAGATTAATAAATATCATAACTATATCGAATCAAGTTTGACGTAGGGACCTACGTGAGAGAATTAAATAAGTAAAATGAAGAGGAGATAAATTTTCCGTTGATTCATTCTCAAATAAAAAGTGTTTATCTCATTATGTTGTAGGTGTATTTATAATGATAACAATACAAATGCATCACATTTAACTCAAATCACTATTTGTACTAGCAAATTCATTCACTTAAATATGACAAATACATTAATTAGATCAGGTTCAATCACATCTTAAAAATGATAAATACATTCATTAGATCAAGTTCATTCATATACAAAATACATTAAATATTTTGAAGTTTTCATTAGTTAAGTTTAATCACCTATTAAATGCACTAAATGTTTCAAAGTTTGAAAATGACATGTGGCAACATCAAAGAATATGCATATTTCAAAGTTTCAATGTGACATGCGGCAACAGTAAAGAATATAGGGAACAAAAATATACGTTAAGCATGATATGATATGATGGGCCAAGAATATAGGGAAAAGAATAAAGAATCATTCATTTATGCAAAAGTAATTGGAAATACACAGCACTTAGAAATTAAAACAGAGGAAACAAGTCCTCCATTTTTTTGCTTTCTCATTTGTTTTGTTTCAGTTACCATTCTTACTGGGCTGCCATTCCATTCTGAAGGCAATCTGTCCAAATAAAAGCAAATGTATGAGCCAAATTATTCAATATCTGAGAAGTGGATCAAATAAGTGATGACAAATTGAGAAAATTACGTGGGAAATGCAAAAGAATGTGAACTTGCACTGCAGCTATTTGACGCAAGAGGGTTGCTTCCTGAACACGGTACTTGATCATGTTGACTCACAATGCTTTGACCTGAAGCTATTAGGGTTTCTGGCATAGCATTTTGAGGCTTGAATGTGATTTCAGAATCAGCGTGGCGTTGAAATTCTTCTTCACTGCTGCTGCTTGACTGAAGAGGGTTGCTTCCTGAACACGGTACTTGAACAAAGCTTTGACCTGAAGAAGATCTTAGGCTTTTTGACATATCATATTGAGGCTGTAATATTGTGATTTTAAAATCTGCAGCATGGTGTTGAGATTCTTCTTCACTGTTTATTGTATTGATGCTTCCACTTTCTGAAGTGGCTTCTCTTGAATAACTGTTGTCATCAGCTGCAGATGGCACCATATAATTCGCCGGCTCTGCTTCTGTGCTTGGAACCTACAATTTTATTTCAAATGAAATAAAAAAATTTGAATTCCTAAGATCATGCCTAGTGATATAATTACTGAGACAAATTAGAGGCTGAAAGTCTAGTGACAGTGAATCATAATAGCTATCTATGGTATCTTACCTTTCTAACCTCTTCATCAGAACAACCAATCGAATCAAAATCAGAATCATCTTCATGTTTCACATCCTTAATTGAGTGATTTTCGATTCTTAGTTTTGACTCATTTGACATAGATGAAACTGTCTCCAGAGTTTTGTGGTAGTCTAACCCGCGGTTATCGGAATTAAACTTGCAAGAGATAATTTTGTGGTCCGACTCACAATCTTCAATCAAGCACTTGTTCATTAAAGGCACTTCCTTGTCCATGAAAATGTCCTTAACAAACTGATAATCCTGCTCTTCATCAAAGAACGAAACCAGCTCCGGCCTGTCATATTCCATCGGATTCTTTACATCTGGTTCCCTCCAGGCTGTTAAATCGTTAACTCGGTGTAAATCCTTGAAATCTGCCTTTCCCTTCTGTCTATGGACAGCCAAATTGCTCATCTCCCGAAAGTTGTCACTGAATTTGAAAGCCTTGTAATTGGGTTCATTGGTCAGAGTCAAACTCCCACTCATGGAATTTTTATCTGTCATGAACATATGTATCATTATCAAGGTTAAAGAAAAGATTAGGAAAAAGTTTGCATGATAAAGACTTCAAAAAGAAAAGGGCATTTACAGACTAAAAGATCAAAAGGCACAAAGCAGTAAGGAGGATACATGAATCTTTTAAGTGCTTGTCATATCAATGCTTATTATGAAACTAAATGTGATTGTTTTAGCTTCAATTCAATGGAAACTTGTAGATTCATTAGCATCTGTAACATAAGCCAAGCTTTTACATCACTGATGGATTGATTATGCCTAAAAAGAATACTTGAAATTCTAGAAAAGAGTACTTCAATGTCATCAGAAAATCCAAGGTACTACCTATCATCAAGTCATTTCATATTGCTATTTTGTTAACCTATATATCACTTGCTCAAGCTATAAATCACTTGTTCGATTCGCGAAACAGTCTCTTTGTAAAACTCACGGTGTGGGAAGCCTCATACGCTGGGTCATCATTTATACATCACTTGCTCAAGCAAACAATAATTCAAACTCACTCAAGCCTCAATGGTGGATGCACATTAAACTTTTGATCTTTTATTTAATAGCCATGTGCACTTCACAGATACACTTTTGTATTTATTTTATCACCATGTGTACTTCACAGAGAAGAAACAAATTACAACTCTATGCAATTTCACAAGGCATATCCAAGTAAGGTAAGATTTAGAACTTGTTTGAGAGTGCTTAAAATCATATTAAAAATACTTTCTTAAGGTTAAAAATATTTAAAATCTCTTGATAATGAGTTCAAAAACGTTAATTAAGTAATATTCTCAAACTGATACTTTATAAAGATGTTTGATCAATTTATGAGATGATGAGATGATTACAAACAAGAAAATTACCGAGTTTCATGGAACACTTTAACGGTCTTCACGTATTTGCAGCTAGTTCAACTCTGCTTCCAGCTGCACCCAAAAAAAAAAAAACGATAGAGAGATTGTTTTCAAGATTCAAATCTCTAACGCTATATCACAAATGGAGCAATCTTTAATACACAACAAAGGAAGTAGCAAAGAAACGATAATGATGAAGATAATCAAATGGATCAGTAATATAAGCAGTCGCATACTTTGATTATAGTTGAGTTTCATTGATGGCAATAAAAAAGGGAAAAAATATCTCTTATCACCTAAATATAATATCTCTTTAGGATACCTAACCATAATCAGCTGGATTTTGAGACCCATTTTTGATTATACAACTTATATTATGATCTGTGTCAATGATTCCTTGGCATTTATATATAATCAAATCTTTCAATCATTAATTGTAAAAAAAAGATTCCCTTAAAAGCTCCAATTTCCAAAAGTTTCCAAGCCTCTCAAAATTATACCTCCATTGTTCATACTTCATAGCTTCATCAAATCTGACTAACCCCAGCAAAAATTTGAACATTAAAAAAAAAAAAAAAAACAAAACAAAACTAATAGAAAATACATATGTGAACGTCAAAATATAGTGCTATCATACTAACACACATATGAACGTCAAAATATAATGCGATCATGCCAACACTAATGTATTGAATTCCATCAAAAACAGAAGCTGGTCTATGCCCCATCATAGTAGCACCAGATTGGACCCTTCCATTTTAGGTAATGTGTGATGCCTGTAGGTACAATTTTGGGACAACGTAAAGCAAAGATATTCCACACCATTTACTACTCCAGTAGAGCTTTGAATGAAGCTCAACTCAACTACACAACTACTGAAAAGGAGTTGCTTGCAGTTGTGGTCGCATTCAACAAATTCTGCTCTTATCTGTTGGGTCCCAAAGTGGTGGTCTGCACAGATCATTCAGCAATCAAATACTTGATCTCGAAGAAAGATGCCAAACCCAGATTGATCCGTTGGATACTTCTTCTGCAAGAATTCAATGTAGAGATCAGAGACAGGAAATGAACAGAATACCAAGTGGCAGATCATCTATCAAGGCTCGAGAATGGAGAAACAGCTGGCAAAGAACTATCAATCAAAGAAACTTTTCCACATGAACAGCTGTTTGCCATAAAACAGCAGGAAGTCCCTTGGTATGCTGACTATGTCAACTACATAGTGTCAGAAAAATGGCCGTTGGAATGGACAACTCAGCAACGGAAGAAATTCTTCAAAGAAGTCAAACATTATGTTTGGGATGAGCCGTACCTGTTCAAACGATGTGCTGATCAATTACTGAGACGATGTGTTCCACATGAAGAGGTCAACAGTGTGTTGCAACACTGTCATTCATCACTATACGGCGGACACTTCAGCGGAAATAAAACTGCAGCTAAAGTCCTTCAATCAGATTTTTTCTGGCCCACTCTTTTTAAAGATGCTCACTTGTTTGTTCTTCAATGTAACAGATGTCAGAGAACGGGGAATATTTCGAGGAGAAATGAAAGACCGTTGCAAAATATTCTGGAAGTGAAGCTATTCGATGTGTGGGGAATTGATTTTATGGGACCCTTTGTTCCATCATTCGGAAACTTGTAAATCTTGGTTGTTGTAGATTACGTATCAAAATGGGTTGAAGCAATTGCACTACCATCTAATGATTCAAAAGTGGTGATCAAATTCTTAAAAAAAAAAATATTTTCACTCGGTTCGGAACACCTCGGGCAATTATTAGTGATGGTGGCACATATTTCTGCAACAGATATTTTGATGCACTCCTATCCAAATACGGAGTTACTCACAAGATTGCTACAGCCTACCATCCAAAGCTGAATGGGCAAGTTGAAGTTTCAAACAGGGAAATCAAAAGAATCTTGGAAAGAATCGTTGGGTTAACAAGGAGGGACTGGTCTACAAAACTGGATGATGCATTATGGGCCTACCGTACATCTTACAAGACACTCATTGGTATGTCCCCATATCGATTGGTGTTTGGGAAAGCATGCCATATGCCAGTTGAGCTTGAACACAAGGCATACTGGGCACTGAAGAAGTTGAATCTTGATCCACAAGCTGCAGGAAAGAAAAGAATTCACCAACTCAATGAATTGGAGGAATTTCGCCTACAAGCTTATGAGAATGCCAAATTGTACAAGGAAAAGACCAAGAAATGGCATGACCTAAAAATAGTGCCTAGACAGTTGAAACCAAGGCAACAAGTGTTGTTATACAATTCAAGGTTGAAACTTTTCCCTGGAAAGTTGAAATCAAGATAGTCAGGTCCATTTGTGATCACTCAGGTTTTACCATATGGAGCTGTTGAGTTACTGGATCCCAACACTAACAACACATTCAAGGTTAATAGTCAGCGTGTCAAGCATTACTACTGGGGAGAACTGTTGGAGCGACAAAAAGAAAGTGTCACACTTTCAGATTCAGCATAACGTTCGAGAAGTCACATCTAGCTGACGACATTAAACTTAGCGCTAGCATGGAGGCAACCCATTTAATTTTTGTATATATTACAATTTGGTGTGATTTTATTTTGTGTGTTTAATTTTTTAGGCTAAGACATTTCAGGATGGAAGAAGTTCTCGTAAATCTTCACAAGTAATTTCCTTCTCTCCCTCAAAAATCTCTGATGAAAGTTTACAAAGCTCGTTTAGAACGAATGAGACTACTGATGATCAAAGGTATTCCTAGTGATATTTGCTGGGTAATCGAAGCACGAGTCCGTTTAGCAGGTGAGTATTCTGAGACTTGTAGTTCTTACTTACCTGGTTTTGGAAGAAGCACATATGCAAAGAAACGTAGAGCTAAAAAAATAGGTGTTTGTTTCAAATGTGCGCGTTGGAATTGTAGTACTCGTTTTCGTTCTTTAGGAATGGTGTCTGATAATCGTGAAGATAAAATTAAATTCATTAGGGATGGCTTGAGTAAGGAGTCTGTAGATGATATATCTTCGACTCTTGAGACGCATCCCAGTGGATATGTTCATATAGCCATTCACAAATTACACACATAATTCCAAAAAGAAAGACAACAGTTAAGTCTTGGGAATCTGACTCAAAAAGACCATGTTTGCCAATTTATAAGAAAAATGGATGGGAAGCTTGTCCCTGACGCATAGATGTCAATCAAGCCGCTACTTTTCTTGTACATATTATATCTCTTTGTCTTTTCTTAATAATTGTGATTTGTTTTGTTATTTTCTTTTATTTTCTCCGACAAGATCCAGATCTTTTTGACTATCATGATTTATTTTAAACGTTCATCTAATGATTGTCATTTGGCAGGTACTAGTGCTATTATATTACTCACCCATTTCAGGTTCTATAAATTCAGCTCGTCATTTCTCTCTTCGACACATCCAGATACACATCCAAATAAAAGAGAGGAAATGGAAGCAACTTCACAGCAGCGATTCAAGAGAATTTGTATTTTCTACGGATCTAATTCTGGTAACAAACCAGAATTCATTGAGGCTGCGAAAGAATTGGGACGAGTGATAGCTGAGAAGAACATGCACCTGGTATATGGCGGTGGCAATCTTGGATTAATGGGAAGTATTTCAAAAGCTGTTCAGGATGGTGGCGGACATATTTTGGGAATCATCCCAAGACCTTTGGCAAATGAACAATTAATCGGACCCACGAATGGTGATGAACGCATCGTATCAAGTATGTCTGAACAAATCCAGGAAATGATCAATACAGCAGATGCGTTTATTGCATTGCCATGAGGACTTGGAACATTTGAGGAAATTTCACAGTAGCATCATGGGCACATTTAGACGGTAAAGGTACATTTTATTTTAGTGAATATTGTACTATACATCTCTCCAAGCTTTTCTTCTTTTACAATATTACTAAATTATTGACTTGGCTGCGTTGTTGTCTTTCCGATCCTTCAAATATTCCTCAAGTTCTTTCTTTTACATCAGCCGAATGGGGAATATAGGCTCTAATTCATAGTTTAAAGAGCTTCTTTGACTAATAAAATAATGTGTTATTAGTTTTCAAGGGTAAACCAAAATTCTATTTTTTAAGTTCGTTAATATTTACTACAATTATATTATTGTTGGCCAAAGAATAGAAATCATTAAGTATTGAGAATAATAAATAATCTAATAATAAAAACTCAATATAATCAAAGTGCACTAAAATAAAGATTTATGAGGTTCCATTATACTCTAGATTAATGAAATAGTTTCCATTATAACTCTAAACTAATGAAATAGTTGTTACTCATATTCAGTAGGCTCAAAGAATTCATTATTATAAAGCATGAATTCATAATAACTGAAAAGATTATAATAGCAAAAAAAAACTCTTAAAATGTCAGGAATGAGTGTTTTAGTGTCCCGACTATGAATTATAGTTGGGGTTTTATGTCGTGAATTATACCCGTTCTTATATTCAATAAGCTCAAAGAATTCATTATTTCATGAATTCATAATAACTGAAAAGATTATAATAGTAAAAGAACTCTCGATGAGAAATCTCTGGACCGATCTTCAGTTCCGAGTTGAATCTGGTATTTTTATCCTGTTCTAAGTGTTATTCTTCATTTTAAAATTCAAATCCCTTAGGTTATGGAAAATCTAAGCATTTACATAAGGATTTCTATGAAGCTTTCATCAAATGGGCCAATGTGGTGACACTAGTAAGTTAAGGTCGTGTGACTGGATCAAAAATAGAAGTCCCTTTTCCAATTTTGGTGTCGGGAATGAGTGTTTTAGTGTCGCGACACTGAGATTAATTTACTTACTGACTTAAAATATCGTAACATTGACTTCTTTAATATTGCAACACTGAGCTTGGTTTTTGAAATCAACGTTAAACAATTCTTATATTTCCTCTTTTCCCACGTAGTTCAAATAAGTCCATTAGAGATCAAACCTTCAATATATATATATATATATATATAAAGGTTCAAAAACGTTCACAATGTTCGATTTAATCACCAAAACAAAAAGTGATGATATATGTAGATATATTAACCACTTAACAATACTTTTTCTATACATCTATCATTTTTTTAAAATAAAAATTGTTGATGGTGTTTTTTAAGAACTATAATATCTAAACAGTACGACAAGGGTAAAAAGTAATTTCCTTCTTAAAGATCATTAATGCCGACCCGACCACTAGGTGCCAAAAAGTAAAGGGGCGAGCACTAGTGATCGGTGACCGAGCACTTTGGTTCAGAGTACCGGGCAGTTATCAGATCGACAGCAGAATTCTCAGTTCAAAAGACCATTATGACCGACCTCATGAAGACCGAGCATATGGCGAGACGTGCTCAAGAAGATAAGACATCCTATTTTTACGGATAAAAATAATAAGTTATCATACTTTCATGGGGAAAACTGATGAGTCACTGTCCTAATAGGATAAAAGAAGTAAAGGTAGATTTGATTAGGAATCCTTATGGAAAAAAGAAATTGTTTCAACTATGAATTCTTGTAGGAGAAGGAATCTGATTTCTTCACTATTATAAATAGAAGGGAGAGTGTGCATAAGAGGCAGGAATATCAAGAATAGAATCAAGATCAATATCAGAATCATAAACATCAGACCTGTAAACAAAGAACAGATCTGAGAAGCATATTTCAGTAATAAAAGTATCATCCTTTTTGTGCCCGTGGACGTAGGTGGGATCAAAATCCACCGAACCACGTTAAATCTCATTGTCGATTGGCGTATTATCTGCTTTTCTGCTAAGTTTGCTTTTGGTTCCCCCATAAACCAAACAAATTCACTATTGAGGGAGGATTGTCCTGGGGTAATATTCTCATATTGCTCTGAGACAAAAATCAGCCGTCAACAGTTGGCGCCGTCTGTTGGGACATCCTAACAAAAAGCAGTTCACGTGGTAAGACGATGGCAGAAGGCGAAAATCACCGATCATCAGGGAGTTCAACCATGGATTGGATGGAAAAGATAGAAGAAAACATGAGGAGAGATAGAGAGGAAAATCAAGCCCTTCTGAGATCCATGATGGACCGGCTGGAAATGATGGAAGGAATGAACAACGAGAGACTTGAAGCCGAGACCAGTCGGCGAATGGGTGAAATAGCAGAAGGAAAAAGGGTTCTAGATACGAGTGAAGATGATGGACCCAGGAGGAAGGGCCCCTATGGAATAAAATCTATAGTGGTGGAAAAAGATTCTCAAATAGAGGACGAGTGGGAAGAAGAAGAGGGAAGACAGTCACCAGACTCATCCTATGATAGCCCCCGCGACACCAGAAGGGAAGAGAGGGAGTACGGCGAGACTAAACGAGAAGTCTCCAGACATGAGGAACGCTGTACCCGGGGCCATAGGCACAAGGAAAACCGCAGGGGGCGGCATGGTGACGAGGAAAGCAATATGAAATCTTGGATGCGGAAAGAGATGGCCAAGTGGGGAGCGAACCTCAAAACAGATGCAGGAGATGCCCAGGACAGTGAGGAGGAATCCCCCCTCACTGAAGAAATAAGATCGGCGAAATTCCCGAAACGGTTCAACATACAGACCATAACGCCCTACAAACGCCACACCGATCCGAAATCCCGCATTGAAAGCTTTGTCCTACTAATGGAGGTCCAAGAGAGTGATAGGGGATGCCGTTTGCAAAGTATTCCCCCTAACCTTGGGTGGATCCGCCATTCTATGGTATAGAAGTCTAGCCCCATGGAGCATCGGCAGCTTCGCACAACTTAGACAGTCGTTCGTGCGATACTTCAAAGGGGCATGCGTCCCTAAAAAGACAATCGGAGAGTTAAGACTCATGAAACAGGGAGATGACAAGCCCCTGAAGGTTTTCATTGAAAGATACCATAATATGGTGCTCGAGGTCGGGGGATATGAGTCTCTCGAGGCCTTGGAAAGTTTGAAGAGAGCCCTAAAAATCGGAAATCTGTGGACCCACCTGAGGATTCAAGACATATCGGATTATGCCACTGCCCTGGAGTTGGCTAGGAAGTTTATCTTAATAGAGGAGGAGAAAAAGATTGCCCGGGGAGTAGACACTCGAAAGGCTAAGATACTCAGATCAGACAATCAGTGGGATTCGATCAGAAATTTGAGGAGACCAGTCCCGGAGCAGAAGAAACTCAGACCGACACTTCCGAGTAGTCATGTTCAAGAGATAAAGTCATCTGTCCAAGTCAACCGTGTCGCGGGGAGGACAGTATACACCCCTTGAACAAACCTATGGCCCAGATAGTTCGGGAATCCAGGATAAAACTGGTCTGTTGGCCGAGCCTAATTTGAGGAGGTTCCCAATTGAAGAGGGAAATAGTAGGGCTTACTGTATCTACCATAACGTAAGGGGACATGCCACGAATGAGTGCAGAGACCTGCGGGAGCAGGTGGAAGACTTGGTGAAAAAAGGCTATCTCAGAGAGTACATAGACCATTCGGTTTTTTAGGTCGACCAAAGTTGATAGCGGAAGTCATTCGGTCGGATGCGTGGAATGCTGAGATGCAGAGAGAATGTATTAAGAAGAGCCCTGCTTGTAGTGACCCATGTAGAGTTGCAAGAAAGGCAACGGATCCCAAAAATGTGAGTAAGACCTCTTCTGTCATAGGCTGATATTTTATTATGCTTGTTTGTTATGGCCCACCCAATGGTTTTGATATTTGTTTTACGGCTAAGGTCTGCTCTTGTACCGCCGAGTCCATTTTGTTGATATATGTTTTACGGCTCGGGTCTGCTCTTGTACCGCCGAGACCGATGTTTCCTTTAGGCTCGGGGTCGAGATACGTCCCACCGAGTCGGTTTCTTTGGACTAGGGATGTAACATTCCCCTATAGCCAAGTCTTTATTCAGCTCAGGGTCGGGTTACGTCCCACTGAGTCGGCTTCTTTGACTGGGGATGTAACATTCCCCCAGAGCCAAGTCTTTCTTCAGCTCGGGGTTGGGATACGTCCCACCGAGTTGGTTTCTTTGGACTGTGATTGTAACATTCCCCCAGAACAAGTCTTTATTCAGCTCGGGTCGGGTTACGTCCCACCGAGTCGGCTTCTTTGACTGGGGATGTACCATTCCCCCAGAGCCAAGTCTTTTTTCAGCTCGGGGTCGGGATACGTCCCACCGAGTCGGTTTCTTTGGACTGGGGATGTAACATTCCCCCAGAGCCAAGTCTTTCTTCAGCTCGGGGTCGGGTTACGTCCCACCGAGTTGACCATCATCAGCATAAGGGCAAAGCATTTTCTCCACGGGTAGATATCAGGATCCTCGTTAACTGAGCACATGAAGGTGGCAGGAGGGACCAGATTTGCAGCCAAGGCGTTTTTCTCTGCAGTTCCTGGAGTGACCACTGACGGATTCATCAGCACACCACATCTTTTTTTATAGTTCCCGGCATCAACTCACAAACTCGTTGTTACCGAGAACTAGGGGATATATGTTGATGGTGTTTTTAAACACTATAATATCTAAACAGTACGGCAGAGGTAAAAAAGTAATTTCTTTCTTAAAGATCATTAATGCCGACCCGACCACTAGGTGCCAAAAAATAAAGGGGCGAGCACTAAGTGATTGGTGACCGAGCACTTTGGTTCAGAGTACCGGGCAGTTATCAAATCGACAGCAGAATTCTCAGTTCAAAAGACCATTATGACCGACCTCATGAAGGCCGAGCATATGGCGAGCGTGCTCCA
>SKCR01035748.1:0-49997 GCA_019454045.1 Zanthoxylum bungeanum | reverse complement strand
GAAATAGAAACTTAGGGTTCAGGTTGATTTTCAAGACTTTGTGCATGGGTATGTTGGATTCAAGATCATGACATATAATTGTCTTGGATGATGTTTGAGCATGGCGTATCTTGGCTTTATTGGTGTTGTGTAGCTTTTGGTTTTGTCGTGAGTCCATGGCAATTGATGGTATTGATGGAGTTTCCATCTGATAGTTGAAAGGATGCGAGGTGAAAGAGCATGACTTGTTCTATATATTCTCTAGTTAAGAAGGTTTGAACACCTTGTTAAGGTTTTTGGGCATATTAGCAATATTGACCACGTCGATGTGTTTTCTTGTCAATCCGTTGTGAGAAATGTCATGACACGTGTTTGAAGCATTAGTAGTTTAGCTAAAATAGTATTTCCAATTAGCTAAGGATGTTGAAATGCCCTAAGCTTCCTTGTCAACATGAATACACTCATCACTCACGCATATGCATAGAACCGTAGATGTTATTATAATCGTACTTCAACCACATGTTTATAGATTCTGCGCAGGAAGTCCCCTCTAGCTCCACACGACAGCACAAACAGTAGGATCAGACACCAACTTTGTGAGAACCAGACTCAGTATTGGACTCGGTAGCATGTATGAAAGACATCATGTATAGGAGTAGCTCATAAATTTATTTCTATTTAAGAAAGGAAATCCCAGATGAAATAGCTTGAAAAAAAATCTTTCAAGCTAAACTTTGAAAATTATCAAGTTGAAGTATTTTAAATAGGAAAATCATTATAAAAATCATTATTTTCTTCATTTGTAATATACAATATTATTTATGCATATTGAAGTACCATATTTTATTATGAAGTACCATATTGTATATCTTATGCTAAATTGCATATTATATGACATTGCATTCTTACAAATAAAACATTACGTATGGTAAACTTGAAAACATGGAAATAATGTGCAAAACATATATCATTATGCGACAAATGATAAATATTTATTCCAAAAGATCAACACAATTTACAAGATATATATATATATATATGACGACATTCCTCGATCAATATAGCAAAGTCACAAGATGAGATTTTATTTATTCAAGTGATCTAACAAATTATTTCACTTAAGACACTACCAACTAGATGATTGATCAATAAAGTAATAATTGTTGGGGTTTTAGGGTCGGGGCGCGGCGGAAGCGCGGGTTCGGGCGATATCATATTTTAAAATTTTTTCAAAATACCGAATAAATTAATCAATATCTAATATGAATAATTTATTCATATTTCACCTAAACCTATTTATTTAATATCAAATATTAACATAAACAAGTTGAAAACTCGCGAAACTTTTACGAAAACTGTTTTTTCTTCGCAAAATTGCCTAAAACGCGTTTTTGACCGAACCGGCTACCCGACACTTATAGAAACTGCCCAGATCAGATCCAATAGTGTCAGGGCAGTTCATGGGCTGCCTAAACAGTGACGGAATCACTGTTTTCACAGCCGTCACCCGGTTGGCTCAAAATCCACCCGGTAACGCCGTTTTTTTGGCCGTTTTCGTTTATTTCAAGTCGGAAACATTTTCCGGAAATTATGCCAACTCCCAAAACACATCCATTACATTCATATGACATCAAAATCATCACATAATTTCCAGTTTAGCCTAATCTGATCAAAACCAAAAATTTCACAAAATCATGAGACCATCCAGTTTAGCCTTATCTAAATAATTAATTAATTTTATCTGATGTACTTTATATGTGTCAAAAGATAATTTACCAATTAATGTGTATCTAATCTAATTATGTATCAAATACAAATACACATTAAAATAATTCCAGCATGTGTAATTCCGTTTACCAATTAAACGATTCGAATTAACTAATTTAATCCGACAAAAATTATGAATAATCAATATTATTCATAACGAGTTGCCCAAGTGCTCAACGAGTACACTTCATATTGTGGGACTCTCTAAGTTTAGGTTTATCCGTCACAAAATCCAATTTCGTGTCCATAATCCACCCACTCATGGATTATGACGACCACAGATAATCTCGCTAAACTATGCAAGTCGAGGTCATAGCATACGTATAATCCCTCCGTCACAGGCTATCCGTATTATACCTGGGATATAGATGAGAACGTCAAATCCGTTCGGTATAATACAGTCGACTTTTAATTTACGATCACGAAATAACACTCGGAACTGGTTTCCGATGTTATACCACGGCCATGGATTTACTAGATCGTAAACACGTGAGGATGCCTATACCCTGTACACAGGACTGACGGATCCTATCTTGATACGCACTGGATATCATGAGCATCAGTCCACACCCAACGAACAGGCGGAGGTCTGATCATGAATAGATCGTTGACGTGACTGCCATCAAAGTGTGGAGGATAACTCATATATCCCACTGTGGTATCTCAAGTCGAAGGACCACTATGCTCGCTCAGCTCAACTCGAGAAGGTTCTATTGACGTTGGTGTACCATCTATTAGGAAACCTTCAGTGAGTCGTTCAGTGTCTTATCAAATAAACACCTACATGTCTATACGAGTCTCCCGAGACTCATGGTTCACTGGGATAAACCATCGAACCAAGTCACGATATACGACATGTACTGGTCTCAGCGGATTTTACTAACCGACCCGTGTTAGTAAATCTTGACCATGGAACTTTATTTAAGGATATACAACTAATAGTGCGCTTCCCAATGTCAATTACAAACTACGTTGTAACTGCGCACTATATTGTAAATCCTAGGGTCTTTGTCTAATATACACGTATCACTAAATCAGATTCAGTTTCAATCTAATCGAGATTAGATCGAATAAGTGTATAAAAGACAATGGTGCTACCAGTAAAATTGGTAATATTATGGAAAATTGAACTGTCTGTATTTATGAATCGGACATAAATACGATCCGGATTGGCACTCGGAGCACCAACCCCAAAAATTTCTCCCACTTGCTCTAGTGCCAATCCATGGTATCATATACTCATCTCAATGTGTATCGTATACTCATGGTTCTCAAGAGCTCACCAGCACTCAAAAGGTAGGCAAGAACAAGTAAGTCTGCTTTAACAAATCGAGTCTGTCAAACAAACCCAATCGTTTTCCTAAGCCAGCATCATTCATATTTTGTAGAATCCAAATTTCACATCAATATGACTCAGATGCTATATCAGTATTGTGCTATAGCTACTGAGTTGTCTATGTATTTAGAGATCAAATCCAAATACTTTGCAGACAACCGCAAACACAAAACTAATATCAACACTTCTAATCATTGAGGTCACTTTGCAACTTCATAAGTCAATACTTCATAAGTTGCAACTGATTCCACTAATTCAGTAGAACCAACGTGACACTCCCACTGCATCTTTTCTGACTTTATATGACATAGACCATCTAATGTCATTATTAGAATCAAAACTAATCTGACCTTATGGTTGCTGACTAAATTCTCCATGAACAAGAAACTCGTTCTTAGTATCTCATAGATAACAAAGAACTTGTTCCAAGACTCATCATATGTCTATAACATATCAAAATAACTCGTAACAATTACAATTAAATTGATATCTTTAATCGCACATAATATAGCATTCATTACGCTATCATCCAATGATGCATAGGATTGACTAGATATTCTAATCAATCTTTCTTTCGACAAAGGAATCATCCTTTACGAAATATGAACACTATATACATAAAAGACACGTTAACTGTCAAACAGTTATACTAATTGTCATACAGATAGTCTTGATGTGCCCTTTATTAGATTCTATCTAATATGCGACTAATGAGAGTATCTCACAAGTCTCTCAATTTTATATCTAATATAAAACTTTATATCTAATATAATAGAGACTACTCCCACTGCTTCCACAGAGAAAAGAAGACTTAAGGATATATAATACTAGAAAGAAATTTGTACGCTCCCACTGACCCTACTGACAAATACGTATTCTCTATACTTCGATAAAACCAGACAATCTGACTAATATCAAAAACAGAGCGCACGAATTTTCGGAAAGCTTATCTGAGTCTACAATAGGCTGCATAAGCTAATATATCAAACTGTGCTCTTAGCAGAATACAAACTCTATGGCCATTCTAGAATGAATTCTTCAAATAAAGAAATCACGACGGATCTCTTATTCGAAGAAATCTCTCAAGAACGCCACTTTGCATTCTTTAGCCAAAATACAGTTTAATATCGACATTAACCAACAGATCCTTAATTATTCAATTAGTGTAACTAGAGACAATTTTCCTCAGAATCGACAATAGATTACTGAGTATAACCTTTCTCACTGTCATACTATAAAGGTCAAACCTTTACAAGCTCACTTCGCCTTCACTGCGCAAATAATTTGCACATCTCATGAACATTCATGACGAAAGCCAATCAAGTACAAAACTTGATCGTCGTAAGCCATGAACAATCTTAGATCTATGGTTCAATGCTAATTTCCGAATTCGATATCAAATATCGCTTTCCACTATGAGTCATAGGATAATTTTCTTCAATAAGAAAACAACAGAATCATTAAGTATCAAATACTTTGTAAATGATTCTGACATCTTATTAAACTTATACAGAAATTGTCTAAGGGTCATTTCATCTTATTAATTATATAGTTCCATTACAGTTTATCACTCTCATTTGACTTCACAAAGTCAAATCTTTTCTACAATCGTCAACATCCAATGTCAACCATCAAGTGACAAAACAATTTCATTACTCGGGATCATAGAAAAAATATTCTATCAAATAGAATACAATATTCTATTAAATAGAATAAATGATAAACCTTTCACTCATACCTCTGAGGCACAAGTACATTCAATTATATAACCATTATACAATCGAAAGTTTCAAATCTCAAACTTTTTAAGATTCGAATTTTCTACTATACATATAATATATGTAACTGTAGAAATAATTGGAACCTTAATTAAAGAGATGAATTAGTGTTACTGGAGCATAACCCCAAGAGTATTGAAAATTAATTCGATAACTCTCAATATCAACGAATCAAATCATATAAGATTCGATTACTCCCACTGACCAATTCCATCAAAATTGAATCGCAGAAGTTTAATATTGAGTAAAAATCATATTCATTAAATAACTATAGAACTAATTGCCTTAAAATCACATATTTGATCATATCAAACATCTTTGAACAATTCAAAGACCCACGATGAATTTTATAGTTTTCAACACTTCAAATAGAATATCTTAGAACCATTCAAAATATTCTATTTACGTTTCATCAGAGACATAATGAAAGTCTTTGAACAGTTAAAGACGTTCAACATGTTCTCTACTAGAAACACGTAACTAAGTCATGACAAATCATTAACTAAGTTACGGAGCATAGAAAACTATCTTAAGGTAATTTCTAATTTATTAAACTACATACATCCAATGTATTAGTCTAATAAATCGGTGGTCCAATGACAATCATCGGTTAAATGAGATTTAATCACAACCTGAATACAATATTCATTAAATGGAAAAGGATATGTGGTGTGATCTTGTATCAGACCATCATTTACCATAAGGAACAATCATCTAATGCTTTTATGATAAAACCTCATAACGCACAGTTCTAAATTATTTACTTTACCGAATATTTTTCTTAATGTTTATCTTTCATCAATGACACTACTAGTTATATTAAAATATGTAACAACTGTTTATACAGAACAAGTAACTATCCAATAGTCACAAGTTCCGATATCAAATATCAAAACAGTTATTAAACATTATTTTAATTAACTATACGGGAGATCCGGTATCCAATACCTACAGTTGTCGTATTGCGAGAATCGATATTCTCTATAGACAACTATACATATCTCATTTCTTTAGCTTTATAATTTGCGTTCAATTATTCAAAACACTTGCAAACAATTGATTGGCAAATTATGTCAACACGTGACTTCTAAAAGTCATTAAAAGAATAGAAACGTCATTAAAAGATAAACAAATACTAAATGGTTTTTCTTAATGCTAGTCAAGAATCTCGAGACATGAACTATTCAAGTCAATTCTTACTGCATAAGAAACAATTCTAACTAGAAAAATATCCTAAAGCAGATATATATTTAGATTAACTATCGTGACTTAGAAACTAAGTCACAAACCATCTTGATTTTCAAGAAAATCGGAACAACAGTTCCCGATGGTTTCAACTAATCTAACAATATCTAAGTCTACTGTCTTTCTAGAACCTATTCTAGAACTACGCAACCATAAGTAAAGTCAGAAAATATATTCAAGAAATATAAATGCAGTGGATTAGAAGTATAAATCTATAAACAATATAGAATAAAAGAAAACGAAAGCAGTAAATTCCATAAAATTACGCACTGCCTGAGTTATGGATTTTAAACTCAGCAGTGTCTCCCACTACTTTACGTAATACCGTAATCCCCAACGGACAACGGGAATTCAATAATTAAATCGAATTCCATAGTGAAAGTAGGATCCCATGAATATATTTCGACTCACAGCTTTGGCACGATCTCGCCTACGTATATTCATTAGGTAGACAACTCTTTGTCAATCACTCACCAGTGACTCCTGGTTTTGGTCCTGACCGTTTCTCGCTGTGACAGCTTTGGCACGTTCACAGGGAGGCGTATCAAGGCTACACTTGTCAATGACAAACTCAAGCTACCGTGTAGTCCTGACAGCTTTGGCACGTTCAGGATTTCCACTTTCACTTGAATTTGTCTCTTATCATATAAGTTCTACCGGCGCAAATGAACTACCATCAACCATAACTGCACAGCTTTGGCACGATACAGTTATAGCATCAGGAAATCATTTGCATCCGTATTGGACAAGGCGGACCAAGAAACATGTATCCAATACACGTTACTTTACAGCCATATTTAAAAACAGAGATTTTCCTACGAAAGTTATAATCTACATCAAATGCAGAATTTTAATCTAAATCATTTTCTAAACATTCCAATTCTACCTATAGAAAATATAACTTAATTTAACAATTAAATTTCTGTTACACATTCGTTAGCGTAGAACCGAATAGTTAAGAAACATATCTAGATTCCTAACATGTGCGAACATTAAAATTGGATTAAATATCATATATCAAGCATGAAAATGTAATGGATGAAGCATCAGACCCGCTCTGATACCATTTTTGTTGGGGTTTTAGGGTAGGGGCGCGGCGGAAGCGCGGGTTCGGGCGATATCGTATTTTAAAACTTTTTCAAAATACCGAATAAATTAATCAATATCTAATATGAATAATTTATTCATATTTCACCTAAACCTATTTATTTAATATCAAATATTAACATAAACAAGTTGAAAACTCGCGAAACTTTTACGAAAATTTTTTTCCGCAAAATTGCCTAAAACGCGTTTTTGACCGAACCGACTACCCGACACTTATGGAAACTGCCCAGGTCAGATCCAATAGTGTCAGGGCAGTTCATGGGCTGCCTAAACAGTGACGGAATCACTGTTTTCACAGCCGTCACCCGGTTGGCTCAAAATCCACCCGGTAACGCGCCGTTTTTGGCCGTTTTCGCTTATTTCAAGTCGGAAACACTTTCCGGAAATTGTGCCAACTCCCAAAACACATCCATTACATTCATATGACATCAAAATCATCACATAATTTCCAGTTTAGCCTAATCTGATCAGGAACCAAAAATTTCACAAAATTCATGCTTTAAATCCAATAATTCAAGATTAATCAAATTAATCAACACACACAAAATTAAGTCACCACACATATGAATCACTCTAGAACAATTCTAGGCATAAAATGAGTGGATTTTATACTCTAGAATGGCAACTTATTGTCCAACAATAATTGATTAAATTGGATAAAGATTACACTAATTTCATCCAAAATAACACTTCACACATGCTTAATCTTCCAATTCCAACCACCAAACACAAAAGCCCCAAATTTAAGAAACAAAAGAACCCTAGAATCATACTAGTAACACAAGAAAATAAGAAACAAGTTTTCAAGCTCAAGAAGATTTAGTATTACCTTTAATCTTCAATCTCCTAAGCCATTTTCTTGTAATTTTTCCTTTGTTTTCTTCAAAGTTTGATCAAATCAAGTTTAGTGCTTTTGTGTTTATTGTTCTCGGCAGTGGATTCTCTTAGCCAAAAAGAAGAAAACATTTTTCTCTCACCCTTTGCAAAGAAGTGGCGTGAATGGTTAATAGTGGGATCCTTGGTACAACCACCAAAATTCAAAGAAAACACTTTTCTTTTTTTACTTTTTCAAAAAGTGGCGTGAGTCAAGTCTATAAAAAAATTAACAATTAAACAACTTTAATTCAAAAGAAAGGGCTTGGTAAAAAACCCATCCACATGGCACACATTTATCCATATATTACAATTAATATATATTATAAATGGTCAAACCTTTACACATGTAAAGTATAAAATTAAAAATTATCTAAATATTAATTAATTTTTTCTGATGTACTTTATATGTGTCAAAAGATAATTTACCAATTAATGTGTATCTAATCTAATTATGTATCAAATACAAATACACATTAAAATAATCCCAGCATGTGTAATTCCGTTTACCAATTAAACGATTCGATTTAACTAATTTAATCCGACAAAATATTATGAATAATCAATATTATTCATAACGAGTTGCCTAAGTGCTCAACGAGTACACTTCATATTGTGAGACTCTCTAAGTTTAGGTTTATCCGTCACAAAATCCAATTTCGTGTCCATAATCCACCCACTTATGGATTATGACGACCACAGATAATCTCGCTAAACTATGCAAGTCGAGGTCATAGCATACGTATAATCCCTCTGTCACAGGCTATCCGTATTATACCTGGGATATAGATGAGAACGTCAAATCCGTTCGGTATAATACAGTCGACTTTTAATTTACGATCACGAAATAACACTCGGAACTGGTTTCCGATGTTATACCACGGCCATGGATTTACTAGATCGTAAATACGTGAAGATGCCTATACCCTGTACACAGGACTGACGGATCCTATCTTGATACGCACTGGATATCATGAGCATCAGTCCACACCCAACAAACAGGCGGAGGTCTGATCATGAATAGATCGTTGACGTGACTGCCATCAAAGTGTGGAGGATAACTCATATATCCCACTGTGGTATCTCAAGTCGAAGGACCACTATGCTCGCTCAACTCGAGAAGGTTCCTATTGACGTTGGTGTACCATCTATTAGGAAACCATCAGTGAGTCGTTCAGTGTCTTATCAAATAAACACCTACATGTCTATACGAGTCTCCCGAGACTCATGGTTCACTGGGATAAACCATCGGACCAAGTCACGATATACGACATGTACTGGTCTCAGCGGATTTTACTAACCGACCCGTGTTAGTAAATCTTGACCATTAACTTTATTTAAGGATATACAACTAATAGTGCGCTTCCCAATGTCAATTACAAACTACGTTGTAACTGCGCACTATATTGTAAATCTTAGGGTCTTTGTCTAATATACATGTATCACTAAATCAGATTCAGTTTCAATCTAATCGAGATTAGATCGAATAAGTGTATAAAAGACAAGGGTGCTACCAGTAAAATTGGTAATATTATGGAAAATTGAACTGTCTGTATTTATGAATCGGACATAAATACGATCCGGATTGGCACTCGGAGCACCAACCCCAACAATAATGTCATATTGAAGGAAACATACTTATTAAAAAGGAGTTAACGATTTACAAAAATCAATGTATTTGTCACATCTCAGTATATTACAACTTGTAATAATGTCCAATTGTAATAATGTCCATGAATGAACCTGAAATGTATATGACTCTATTTTAACTTAGACATGGAATCATGCAACAAACACATAAATAAAACATTTCATATACATATATTCAATATTTCAATACATACATATTTTGTTATGTCTACGGGCATTAAATGAATACAATAGACTCTTGTTTAGCCATATGGCCTATTACGTGACATTTACAATATGAACCCATGTTATGTGGTCTTAATGACTACAGTTGGTTCCCATCTCCTCCAAAGCCTAACAATAGGAAGCTGAAACTGAACCTGCATCGTTAATACTCAAGTTTATAATTGTATACATACCATATGCTTATAGATCCTATGCATGAAGTCCTAGCCAGTTCCACATGCCAGCCCAAGCCTTCGGGATTATTCCCAAATTTGTGAGTGAATGTTATAGTTTTTATGTTTTCAACTCATAAGTGTTTTTATAGAGCCCGTTTCCTTTACAGATTTACTAAATTTCATATTTATAAGAGCATGTTTCAGTTTAGTTATGTTTTCATGATTAACAGATTTCAAGTTAAAGTTATGAATTCACTATATTATGTGATTAGAATCAGCAAGTTTAAGATATCTATTTTAGACTTATCTTAAAACTCAGTTCAGTAAGAAATAAAATATTTTCAAATACCAGTATAGTACCGTCTCCTCAGCATAGAGACCCTGGTACGCTCAGTTCAGCATGTCTAATGGTTCAGATAACCCTTTTAGGACATTACAGATACAGTTCAATAAGTCTAATAGTTTTAGGTAAACCCTCTTAGACTATTACAGTTATAGCTCAATTTCTCATGCTTACGCGGTGCTAGGTCCCGTTAAATAGATTCCATATCCCCAAGTTACAATACTTGTGAGACTTTCTATGATGTGTTTACCAACATGTATTTATATACAAGTTTTGAATTCGGGTTATTATGTTTTTCAAATAAAAGGAAACCTCAGTACAGTTCAACTATATTACCTGATCATAGTATCTTTATGTGTTTTATCTTCCAGCGTTCACTCACTAGGTCATTCCAATGACTCCCCCCCCCCCCCCCCCCCCACAGTTTCAGTTTTGGTTTTAAGGATAGCAGATTTCCATGGTTGGCATAGATTCCAGGTTTCAGATCTCAGCTCGGAGGAGATGGATACCAACTGTAGTCTTAGAGATGCATTATCAGGGTCCACATAAATGTATCGTCAGCATGGTGGGCCGTGAGGCCAAATAGTGTCATATGTATGATGCATGGAGTATAGATGTACTTGTAAAATCACATTGAGTAGTTCATGTGTATATGATAAGCATGTATGTTAGAAGATCATTATATGTTCATACATTGTTAGTTACGACAACACAGATTTAGCTTAGCGCATGATACGCCACACGTTCAGATCAGAGGCTAAATGAGATGGTATCATTGTCTTCTGCCGGCATTATCCTGGATATACAAGAGTATGACAATAGACAAGGATTCAGAAAGAGAAAGATCACCTGAAAGAGGAAAAATTAAGCTAAGGGACCAGTAGCTATGACGTCTTCATTGTTGAATGCAGGGCCAAGAAAACAAACATTCCTTGATGTGTCCTGCAGAGTCAGATGAGCAGCATCGACCGAAGGATTTTTAAGTGCTTTTTGATACCCTATAAATGTAGAATATTCATGGGATTTGGAAACAGAGGGCGAGGATTCCATCAAAGAGTTGAGAAGGCAAAATGTTTTATAGTCTTGAGAAAGTTGCTTGGGAGAGTTGCAATGGTACAAGCGAAACGGTAAAAAAAAAAAGAGGCCTCTTTTTTATGGGGTCAAAATGGTTGCCTAATTTACCCTAGATATGTGGCACGTCTTGATTGGAATTGGACGAAAAGGCAGGAAACGTGAAAATATTGGGCATGTACTTCAATTTGATTAGCGTCAAATGGAGAAACGTGCATCAGAAAGACAAATGTGAACAAAAAAACATGCCCATTTAATAAGGAAATGATAAGCTTTGCATTTAATGAGGGATCATCTCAAAGGCTGCATTAAATAAAGTTGCATTTAATGAAGAGACATTCTAAAGTCATCTTAAGTGCTGCATTTAATGAATGGAAAATCAATTGGGCTGTAATTGGGGGTAATTATTGACAACCAAAAGTATAAATTTTAAATGACATCAAAATGGGATCTCAAAAGTATCATCGCTCATATGGTACTCGTCCTGAATAATAGAAAATACGGGAACTGCCCAATCAGCCTAGCAACCAAATCGCCCAATCGGCCTAGAAATCGAATTGTCTCAATCAGCCAGGTAACAACCGAACTAAGGAGCTGTTGCACAAACGTGATTTAGAGATTGTGAGGCACGTTCTTAATAGTTACCATGAATGGCATACCACACTCTTGAAACATAACTCGGCAGTTACCATGATCTTGAAGCATATCGCAGTAGTTACCACGATTTGAAGGCACGACTGTAGCAGTTATCGCAGATGGCAGACAAAGAAATAAGGAGTTGCAGAACGTGGGGTACAACCGCTCAAGCAATTATCAGAAAGTTATCTTCTCCACTATATAAGATCAAAGTCATGTTTAAAGAGAAGAAAATGGAAGAAATCAAAGACTCTTATGAGTAAATGTAAATTTATTTCCATTGAGAAATAATTAGGATTGTGTACTTGCGTCCCTTGGAGGTATTTCTCAATAAAATCAATTATCCCTTTTGGAACTTCGTTCCTAGAGGTAGGGGTGTTCACGGGTCGGGTCGGGTCGGGTCAGGTTTTTTGAAATTTTGCTAGACCCGATTGGGTCGGGTCAAGGGAAATTCGGGTCGCGGGTCGGGTCACGCGGTAGTGGAACCCGATCGGGTTCGAGTCGGGTCGGGTCGTCGGGTCATTTTAAAAAAAATAATTTTTTTTAATGAATTAATTATTTTGAAATATAAATATTAGTTATTTAATTTCTAAATTCAATACTTCAACATTATTCTGATTTTCAATCTCATTTGTTCGTGCAGTGGAAATGCATTCTTTTTGGTAGCCAAAACAACTTTAAATATTGTAGTTGGTGAATATGTTCTTGAATCTGTTTTTGGAGAAGATGGTCGCCATCAAGATTCAATTGATCTGCCCGTAACGTTTAAATATTGATCAACAATTTTAGGTGTTTATACACATAGAAAACATTACGATGTTCAAATTTAGGTGTTTATACACACAGAAAACATTACGATGTTCTTGTCTCCGTAGTTGAATTGATCTTGGAGTTAATGTGAACTTTTTAACATTTTCTAGTCTTGAATCAGATTTCAGGTGCAGAAGTCGAAGTATGCAAACCTTGTCTTGGCAAAAGTGGAATGGTTTTATGTCCAAAAAATTATCATATATATAAATTTTTAATACAAAAGAAGTAATAAACAAATGAAATAATAGTAAAAATTTTAAAAATAATAATAAATATTTTAGAAGAATAATAAATATTTTAGAAAAATAATAAAATCTGTATAGGGTCGGGTCGGGTTAAAAATTTTCAAATTTTTTTATAAACCCGCGCGGGTTGGGTTGGGTCACGTCGGGTCGGGTCACGGGTTGACCCGACCCTATGAACACCCCTACCTAGAGGTTTGAACTTTACACGCTCTTTCTACCGACCCAAAATTTGTCTATCAATATTTTCATTAAGTCGCTAGATAATATGATTGATCATTATTAATTAACTAATTAATTTAGGAAATTAATGATGTCGTGCTTGTATTTTAATTAGACAATTATAAAAAAGTCATATCCAGTCTGAGCTATTCTAATTTAGGACAGACATTTAATTATTCATAATACTTTTAGATTCTTTCTACTTAGTCCAATCATTAATCCTAAGTTCATTTTATTCATAATCATAATTATATTTTACCCATCTCTATTACAATATTAATTTTTTAAAACTAATATTTTTTGTTAAAAAAATAATGTTCATGCATGAAAAAAGAAAATTTCATTGTTCACAATAATTTAAATTTTATTACAATGGTTGGATAATTTTTATAAAAACAGTCACAATTTTTATAAGAACATTCACATTTTTACAAAAACATTAATATTTTTTTGTAAGGTTCTGTTGGGGCGGATGTGGGACCGCAGGATCGGATCGATGCCCTACACAGCGGAAATGGATCTAACCCGTGAATATCAGCATGAATGTATTTTTAAATATTTTAATAGGATACTATATTCTATTACGAGTGTATAGAAAAAAAATGAGGATGAATCGGAATCCGAAAAAACCTAACGGTAGAAAAAATCGGATTCATTGCACATGCCAAACGCACGCATGGGCGTTCGTGCAATTGCACATTCAGTGCATGTCTCATTTTTATAAGGACATGCACATATTTTTATAAGAACAATCACATTTTTGATAAAGATGATCATATTTTTATAAAGACAATCGCATTTTTTTAAGGACAATCACGTTCTCCAGGTTTGTATTATGTCCGACATAACAACTTTGGAGTTATTTTTTATTTGTAAAATTCTTAATTTAAGAGATGTTTCTTAATGAAAGTTGTAGGTATAAATATTAATTATATGTATTATTTTATAAATTGTGATTTGAATCTGCATGTTTAAAAACAACTAATCAATAACTTATAAATGTAATGATTATTTTTTACTATTTTTTATCAACACATATCAATCACAACACTTATTTTAAATCTTATAATTTGTGCATCAATAATATGTATTTGTTTCCTTAAAATACTTTATATTTTAATAGATTTAATTTTTTATATTTAAAATTAGAAGAAAAAAAACACATTTTTTGCTTAATAAACTTGACGTTTTTATTTTTTATTTTATTTTTAATTTTTAGTGCCAAACTTATTTTTATTCTATTTTGTTAGGTATATTTATGTCAATTGACATATAAGGAAAGTATCTTTTGAGCTTGAATTGAATTAGACCCAATTTTAGACTATTTAGGGTAACCCTATTTTATTTTAATTATATCCTCACCGTTACATAAAAATGAATAATTTATTTTCAGTTTACACATATGATCAATCAAGTGTGATTACTTGTATGAGAAGATTACAAAGGGAGGGATACAACAATTACAAAATAAGTTAATTAAAGCTGTATTCAAATCATAAACACAAAATACTCAAACTCAAAGCATCAGTCAGGTCTCCCAAATTGTCTCTCTCACCAGAACTAAGAGTGATCAGTTTCACTACTGAGCTTGTGTTAAGCACTGAATCATGTGTCAGGATTTATCTAAAGTGGGTCCCACTTATCTCCTAATAGTTGATCCAATCCTCAATACAAACTCAGTTCAGTACTGAATCCTAATTCAACAAAGAGATGACATTAAAGCAAAAAAAGTTTTTTTTTACCAGGATCGATGCAAAGATCAAAATGGATGGCAGCAGAAGTGAAGCTAAGAGTGCAGTGCCATGAATAAGTTCCGGTTACGAGTGTGCTCCGGAATGAGTCGATTGATGGTTTCGGGTGGTATGCCGGAAAGCTCTGCCATATAGTGTAGGAGCAAACATTAGGAAAAAAAAATATAGATCAAAGTTCTCCTGACAGAATTAAGTAAAATGTACATGCGACAAATCGTGCTAAAAATTTGGCATTGGAGAAGCTGTTAAGGGTTTGGTTCAAGAGTAACTTCTGAACTAGAGAACTGTTCCAAGGAAATCCCAATCATCAATCATGTTAATTTTGGTCTGCATATTCATCTTATTGAGTAAAACAGAAGTTCGGATGATGTGCCAGTGTTCATTTCAACAATGTTCTTCAACATAAACAGACACTGGTGTCGAGTATATATACAATAGTCCCCTCAAGCATACAATTATTTCTATATTATGCAACTAAAATCTAACTCTTTCTAAGATTATGATCTTGAAGAAACTTTTTGTGTACACTTCCGGAAAACTGTAAAATATTTTCGGTTACATTAGCACAATGTTTAGTTTGGTCAGAACAATTGCTAAAACACTTGCAATCAGTGATGATCAATTCAAGCCGATGCAGAAACTAAATGAAGTGGACCAAGGAAGCCAGGAAAGAAATGTAATGGCAGAAAAGTAAACAAGTGTTTGCTAAATTGTTTACAGTTTAATATTTCTTATAACTAAACCATTTTTTCCCATTTCATTCCGAGGTTATGTTAGTACTGTTATAAAGCTTAGTTCTCAATGATTTTCCTTGAAGTGCAGCCACACAACCAAGTTGTGATTTGTCCCCAACATAAAATAAATGGAATTCAATTATTCATAGCAATATCAACAAATAGGAAATAATGTCATAAACTGAGTTATGCTTGCCTTGAGGTTTAAAGTTAAACAAAGGTGGCAGAGGGCGACCATTAGGAAGGCGAGTGTTTGGGTCTCTTAATTCGTCAAAGAAAGGGTGAACACAAGCTTCCAGCTGCAGTGATACAGTTAAAAAGGATTACTACAGCTGAGGCACATAACAAGTGAGTGTGCAAAAAATATGAAAGATGAACTTACAGCTGTGCATCGCAAATTGGGAGAGTACTGGAAAAACCTACAGACAAGGTCTACAGCCTCTGGGGGTAAACGCTTTTGGAAGACCTGGAAGACATAACATCATAAGAAATCTCATGCATACATTCTAGCATTATTCAATTAAGGCTTCTAACAAAAACAATGCTCATTCTATGCTAGGAACTGTTAAAATTGACTTCAGAAGTAATTAAATGCATACAACTGCAAAGAAAAGAAAAATCATACCTTGTGCCATGGATGAGGTTTTATCTGCGGGAACTTAAATTCTGTATAGTTTGGATTCATGCACTTTATCTCTTCCCTGGTTGGTGTTCCCAAAACCTGAAATTTAAAAATCATGAAATAATCCTTCGTCGGGATGTTGAAATGTGTACATTGAAGATTTGATCAGCGGGAATAGGTGGCTTAAAATGCTTTCAAGGTAGTAAAGTTTGAACTTTATGTTTCCAAAGTCCAGAAACGTTTTTATTCCCCTCCTTTTTTTGGTTTATGTTTCCGAATAATAGCAATGAAAGACATCAGCTAAGTTTTACAAAATTTAGACCTTATTGCAAGCTGATGCTTTTTGATTGAATTCACAAGCTTTCACAAACTGCTTTTCTACTCCCAATTCGACTAAAATTAACTCCTTGGAATAGAGAATATAATCAAGTGTGAGTTCACAGATAACATTACCTTGATAATCTCAACTAGTTGGTCGACTCCACTTTCACCAGGGAATAAAGGCTGTAACAGTGAAAAGAGTATTTACAATTTATGGCAGAAAATATACAAGGAATGGTGAAAAATATATGACCATGCAAAGCAGGGTGTCACACTACCTGTCCAAGAAGTAACTCAGCCATCACACAACCTGTAGACCATATATCTATAGCAGTTGTATACTCAGTGGCACCAAATATGAGTTCTGGAGCACGATAATATCTTGAGCAGATGTACGAAACATTGGGTTCTCCTTTTACCTGATGATAAAGTAGAAAAGGAACCAGGCTGAAGAACAGCAATGAAACATGTTCCAACAAACAAGAATTAGTATAGTGTATGGCTTACCAGTACTTTTGCACTCCCAAAATCACAAAGCTTCAGCTGATGTGTATGTGGATTAACCTGGACATGAATGTTTAGAAACTAAGTCTGATAGAAAGTACAATATAACAATCACATTGAAGTTTATCACAGTAACAATGCACAAGTGCATTATCCCCACTGCTCATTTCTACATTTTTTTTTTTTTAAAAAAAAAAAAAAAGAAAAATAGATGAAATCGATCATTTAAAAGAAAATAGAAAAATAACAGTAAATGTTTTTTTTTCAAAATGTGCCACGCATTACAGCAAACTGATGCACTTTACACAAGGCACATAAAAACGTTACAATCCAACCTTAGAGACTTGTTTTAGTTGATTACCTAACCACTCAGAATAACAAGTACCATGCTTACATACAATACAATCATAAGCACGTGGAGTCTCAAGTAACAAAGTTTTCATGTGTTTTAAGAAAATCTTACCAGTAAGTTCTGAGGCTTGATGTCGCGGTGACAAATACCAATACTATTATGTATATAAGCAAGTGCCCTACAGATCTGCTCCAAAGGAGGAAAAGAAAAATGAAATTATCAATTATAAGTTCAAGAAATGGTGAGAAATCAATAAGTACTCAACACAACAAAAAATGCAATAGTTCAGCAGGAATAAACAGTTAAACACTCCTTTCAAAAAAACAGCTAAACACAATCATATAGTTTTGACTGGCAATATTGGGACATATAAGGGAAAATCATCCATATTGTTTCAACTTGAAGTCAAGTTAACTGACTTTTTTATTTATAAAAAGATCATAATGGATCTAATCTTTTTTAAGCCCTCATGAATCTCCAACCACTCCCATCAGCCACCCAAAGGCAAAATGAACAAAAAATAACACTAGTAGTAGTTCTACTTCAGTGGCAAATTGCTTTCTTAGTAATCCAGGCCGGGGGGCCCATTCGCAAACCTGGTTATGAAAATAACAGTTCTAAAGAGAAAAAAATTATGTTGTAAAGTGAAAAAAATTACTGTTTAGATTAACGATGATTTCCGATTATGTTTAATTACCCGGTGTAAAGCAATCACCACAATGAAGTACTAAGTAAGAAGGTTAATTTTTTCAAAAGAGTTTCTAATAGCTTCAAACATATAATCAATCAAATTTCTACCAACCTGATAGGTATAGAGTTTAACATATATTAAGGGCATCCGCTGTTTGATCCTGCTGTAGTTCCTTGCAATTCGATTAACAGTTTCAGGAACATATTCAAGTACAAGATTCAAGTACAGCTCTTCCTTGTCTGTTGTTGAAAAGAAACAATGCTTAAGGGCAACAATATTTGGATGGTCCAACATCTGCATAATCTGTAACTCCCTATTCTTATAACGCTTGTCTTGGAGAACCTTCTTGATAGCAACAATCTCGCCAGTTTCTCTACATTTTGCCTGCATTAAGCAGATAAAATTAATTCAATAATGATGTTTCTATGGGGGAGAAGGATAAAATATAAAGTTGAAATTGGAAGCAATGAAACAACAATACTTACTTGAAAGACAACACCAAAAGATCCAGTTCCGACGACATGCTCAGCTATATAACTAACTTTCTGCCAACCAAAGAAAAAATCTATTGCAAAACATGTACATAAATAAATTGCCAATTATGATAATATAAGCATTTTAAATTGTTTATTCTACAAATAGATTCTCTTCCTACTTGCTTAGAATTGCCATTTCGACCACCAATAGTCGTTCTTATGATGCGTCCTGTTTCAACACCCACATCATCAATGATATCTGGTTCACTATGCTGCAACAGATGACAACGTACAAGACACTATTAAACAACTGGAAATGTATCGGATTATGTTTAAAGTCTGTTCAAGCTTGTAGATGTTATCATGTAAATTTCAACCAGGCAAAATGCCCTCAAATATCACACTATTAACACAATGCAACACTGTTTTCTATTGCAACATAGAATTGAAGAAAGACAATCCAATCATATATGTGAAAAAAGAAAAAGGTAAATGCAAGAAATATAAACACCCTTAAAAAATAAAGAAAGATAAACAGCTTACTCTGTCTTCATCATTGTCCACCTGGTCCCGCAATCTCATTTCAAGCATTTCTCTTCCCAACCAGTCAACCGAACTTGAAGAACTCTTGAATCCATTAACCGACCTGGAACTGCCCACTCCCCCATTTCCTAAGCTGGCAGATGCCATCTATACAACCTGCAGTATTGCAGACACTAGTATTTGCTCCCGTTCTGATACTTTGTGGTTGTGCCTTCCATACCCTTCAAACACCTATCTTCCTAATAGGAAAGATAATTTTTACGTCAGAAACAGAAATTGCAGCTTCCAACATTTAAGGTATGTGCGGTTGTTGTGAGTCCACTTAACTTTGAAAGCACAGCAAAATGTTAGCTAATCACAGAGTTTTATTTGATAGATAATATTTAACACCCATTCATCTGGTTATACTCGATTACTAGTAATTCCATTCTACGGTAAAAGTCACAGCACCTCAATCCCAAACATATCCTTAAATTTTAAACCGTAGTTTGACATTTATGAATATATTCATTGATGCAGGTTTCAATCAATATAACCAAATGTGACAAGTTTATCGAGATTGAAAACTAAAGACTTCCTAAATGGTTAAAATAGTTACTTTCATTAAAGAAAATGCAGTGCACACACATATTGTAATAAAATTGAAGCACAAACTTATTCCAGTGGTTTGCTTTAAATATCTCAATGATACTACCCATACAAACTCTTCTTCTACAAATTGTTTTAATGAGGGATGAAAATAAAAATAAATAAAATTACTTGAAAGAGATTATGTGAAGTAATATAGCGATGACACCTCAGCTTGTAGAGATACTTTGTACTTAACATTTCTTTTTTTCTCAAAAGGTAAGAGGGAGGACAAAGCCTAAACCAATTATTTTTTCCCGCGGCTAGAAAGCCATTCAATCAAACTTCTGGGGCTTGTGCTTTACATATTTACTCAATAACAATAATAAAACTGATACCAGTTATTATTAGCCAAACTCCATACTAGCTTATCAAGATTCCATATTTAAAAAAAATAATAATAATAATAATAATAATAAATAAAATATTAGCCACACATAATTACCTAAATTAAATTAATAAATGCTTAACTTCTCCATTTTTCTTTTCCGACCAAAAATAATAAGAAAAACAGAAGAAAAATATACGGCATAGCAATTAAATAAATTAAAAAATCACCAAAATAATTCCGATAAGATCTAGAGCTAAACCAAGCCAACTTTTACAAACAGAAAATGAATATAAATAAACAAATTCTAATCTCTAAATTAAGAAATTCACTTAAAAAAAATTAATAATTTTCATTTTGTAGAGAAATTCAGATATGGAAACAGATCGTTAAAGACGCTTCACCTGAAAGTGCTTCAACGAGACGCGTAACCAAATTTCACGCATTCTGCAGCTTTCAGCTTCAAAATTTGAACGATTATTTGCTGAATATTGAAGCAATAAACCAAACAGGATAAGAATCAACTGTTGCTGATCTGATTATTGCTTTTTCTCTCTTTTTTTTTAATATTAATATTAATATTAATATTATTTTTTCTTCTGTTGATTGAAGAGAATGAATGAGTGTGTCTGTGTGTGTGGAGTGAAAAAAAGGTGCTGACAATGGGACAATACCTGACATTTGACAAGGTTTGTTGACCCCTTATTGTCACACTTCTAACTTTTCATCTAATAACATCTGTGTCCCTCATATTTTATAAAATTACAACCAAAAGGACATAAGTTGTATTTTGTTGTACTTGGGATCTCTTATGAAATAAAAAGCCCAATCAGGCCCAGTCTAGCCCAACATATAAGGATCAGGATCAGACCAGGGCATCAGCCTGGACTTGGGTTTACAAAAAATAAATTTTTTTTTTTTAAAAAGGAGCCTACTAATTTATTAAAGTGAATCACAACAATGCAATAAGGCTTTTCATAAAGAACCTTATTAGATTTATAATTATTTATTTTAAATATAAATCTCAAACTTAAAAAAATTACAAATATGGATTGTGTTCAAGCCCGACCTGTATGTCTCTTGCATTAAATTTTGTTAAAAACTTTGTAAATTCAATATGGGAAGGAGACACCAACTAGATTCTAGGTTTACTCCAATTAAGAATTGTAATCAAGGCGTCTCGTATCGATCGAGACTCTTTCCATCCTATTTTTATTATGTGATTCGAGATGAAAAAAACCATCTTGAATCTCTATAGATTTTTTGAATCGAGAAGAAGAGTATCTCGAATTCCAAACCAAATGATTCAAAATTTTGGATTTTTTAGATTTAAATTCGGGATTTGATATGATTTTTTGTCCCAAATCCCTAGTGAAATTTTTATTCAATACAACTCCAATATATATATATATATATAAATAGTTATTTTAAAAAAAAAAATTACATCATTTTTCTTGTTTTCATTCTGTTGTTAAATTTCATCTGTTCTGATGAAGAAAAATGCATTACCGTACAATTTTAGTGATATTATAGTACATTGCTATCCTCATCTACGTTTAATTATAGGAAACTCACTAACAAAAGTGACTTTAGATGTGTATTTCTAAAACATCAAGAGTTTATCTGTTCATTTTTTTAAATTAGGCTCTTGTTTTTTTTTGTCCGGAATAAATCTTGAGAGTCAGAATGTCTATTTTTTTTTCTTTTTTATACCAATGAATTGGATTTTATTTTTTTATTATATGAAAAAAAAAATTGGTGCCTATTTCTGCTTTCTAAAACATCAAGAGTTTTAATTGTTTATTTATAAAACTAGGCTCTCTTTTTTTTTGTCCAGAGTAAATTTTGAGAGTTTGAATGTCTATTTTTTTTTTTTAAAAACAAATGATTTGATTTTTTTTAAATGAAAATAAATTTGTGCCTAAATCTACTTTCAAATATTTGCAACTACTTTCCATTGCAGGTGAAAAAGGAAATGGTTTCTCACGATTTATTTGGTGGTTTCTAATAAATTTTTGGTCGTGATATTTGATGCATCACTCATCTTAGTTATAGAATTTCAAAATTTCAAAGTGAATTTGTTACCTTATCTCATAATTCACTTAATAAATCACATATCCCATGCGACATAATTTAAAAATAAATTTTTTTTAAGGATATAATTTAAAATGTGAATTAAATCATTAAATTAATGATTTGGAGTCTAAATTCCTACATGTTTACTTAGGGATGGCAATTTTACCCACAAACCCGCAAACCCGCAAAAACCCGCCCGCAATGGATAGGATTTGGTAAATATATTAGTGGGTGCGGTGCGGGTTTGGTAATTTAAAGCAAAACCCGCTGCGGGTGCGGTGCAGGTTTGGTATTTAAGAAAAAAATGCGGGTATCCGCTGCGGGTATCCACATACCCGCAATATTATTTTTTATTAATTAATATTTTTAGGACAATATAAAAAAAACCTTCATATAAAAACAACTAACAAAACCTAAACCTAAAACATTAATCCACAGTTCCACACTCCCACTCAGCTGCAACCCGCAACCTGCCAACTGGAGATTTTTTGCATGACTATTATTGTTTTTTTTAATCACACTTGTTAATAAAATTATAATACAAAAATTTTGATTAAGTTCACATGATCAGAAACGGGAGAGAAGCAAAATAAGCTAGTGTTTTCTGCAACTTCAGTAGCTTTCCTGCTTCTTCATTACACTTACACCACTTGAGCCTTGTAAGCATCACTTTCATTACACTTAGCATAAAAATATGACCAAAGGTTGGTGATTACTTTTTAGCTTATTGTCAATTGAGTTGGAAAACTTAGATCATTATAATTATGAAAGGAAGAACTCGTTTTAATTATGTTTATATGAAAAAATAAACATATGGTACCGAGTCTTTCATACATTATATTATCTATGTACTGTATATACATACATTGCATGTTGTATATGTCAAATGAAAAATAAATGTGAAAACTACAGCTAGCAATTAAAAATAATTATTTAATTAACAAAATATATTATTAAGAATACAAAATAATTCAATATTTTAAAAACCCGTAAAAAATCCGTTGGGTACCATTGCGGGTTTGGTAATTTATTTTTATATGCGGTGTGGGTTTGGTAATGAAAATTAAAACCCGCAACGGGTATGGTGCGGGTTTGGTAATTCATTTACATATGCGGGTGCGGGTTTGGTAATGGCAAACCCGCACCATACCCTACCCACTGCCATCCCTAGTTTACTTGCACAGCTTTCAAATTCCCGATTGTTGTCACCACATTGTATTATCCGTCTTCATGAATATTTTGCGATGTCCCAAGGAACGTGGTTTGGTGGTATAGAGTTCAGGATCTGATCTTGAGGTCCTGGGTTCGAATACAGAAAGTGCATTTCTTATAAGAATCTGAGATAACCGGGGATTTTACCTGCTCCATTTAAGTTTGAAATAGGTGGTTTGACAACGAGATTTCAAACGGTTCCCAAAAAAAACAAAAAATGAAATTTAGCGAGCACCAGTCTACTTATTTATTACCTTTGTTGAAATCCTTTCAACCATTTGCAAACAATCTGCTGCTTTAGTGAAAATTTCTTTAAATTGTGAAATCCCTTCACATCAACAAACCAACTCTTCTCTCAAAAAGAACCAATGATCTAAAACCTTCAACTTTACGTTGGCCGTCTCTCCGTAAAATCCATTCGCTACGATTGTACAACAAACGACCTATTCATTCCGAAAAGACCAATCAATAAATATATTACCTAATAATAGACAATGAAGTTTAAGAATAAAGTACATGTCATATCCCAATTTATCCAGGATATGCGCATGAGACAGTATTATCATCTTCATAAACCTCTAACATGTACATGCATGACGTGTCATGATCTATGAATGAACTATCTAATTTCTGAATACATTCGTGTCTGATTTACAACTACATATAAATTACATGAAACATACTAATACAACGTGATCTATGCGAATAAACATCGTTCGGTCTCGTGGCCTATCACGATAAAAATATAAACAAGTGGACCATGGACACCGTGCTCCTAATGATTGCAGTCGGTATCCATCCTCTTCAAAGCTTGTCCTCTGCATGCCTGAAGCTGAAATCCTGCAACACAAAATTGAAAGTGTGGGGGAGTAAGTAGTATGAACGACCCAGTGGGTGATCGCTGAAAAAAAATTGAAAACATAAAAACACATGACTTGAATTAATGATCTCATTTAAATTAGATTCATGAAATTATAAACTTACAAAGTCATGTTTAAACTTAAATCATGTGTTGTGACCATAAACATTAATTGGAAACTATAACATGAATGGAAAATTTGTATATATGGTTAGTAAACTGTGACCATAAACTGATAACTACAATATAAACCGAAACTACATACATGACCTGGAATTACAAACATGACCTGAAACTATAAACATGACTTGAAACTACAAACAAGACTTGAAACTGTAAACTTGAACTGAAAGTTGTAATCATGACTGTAAGTGTAATTCATAGACTATATACATGACCGAAATCTGAATAACGTAAACTGGAAACATGATTGAAACCTATTACATGAAATTGAAAACTAAATCATGAACTGAAAACGTAAACATAAATTGAAATTGTGAACATGAGCTGAAAACGTAAACCTGAGTAAGCTATAAACATGACGTAAACTATAATCATGAACTAAAACTATAAATCTTATCCGAAAACGGTAAACATTGATTATAACATGACTCCAAATAGAAAGCATGACTTGAAACCCGTAATCACGAACTAAAATTTTGACATAAATTGAAAATGTGAGTTATAAACTGTAAACTGTAAACATGAACTCTAATAGATAAACTTGAACTGAAAACTGTAATCATGGAAAATAATTAAACTTTGAAATATACATATGCAATGACCGGGATTCGGCAGTCATCCCTCATACGCTTGAATATGTTAAGGTCATGTAAAACATCACCAGTATCGTAACTCGGGGGCATGAAACCTACTTAGTGATACCTAACACCGCGTAAGCAAGAGAACATAAACATCAAAATGAATAAGCCTGAAAGGGTTTCCAAATAACCATTAAGCGAGTTGAAGCTGAGCATACTCAAGTAGCTTTAACTGTAGTGGAGCTACTTAGCGAGAACCTAGCACCGTGTAAGCAGAGGAACGTGAACATGAACGTGAACGTGAGCATATTTGAGCAGCTATACATGAACATGAGGGGACAACACTTTACTGGTGTTTTGAAATCGATTAAATATGTGTACTTGTAAACGTGTAACTCATATGTTGTAGAGTATGAAACTTAAGTTATGAACCTTGGAAATTCATGAACTATAAGTCATTTGACATGAGTTGTAAACATGAAACGTAAATTATAAATCGTGAAACATGAAACATGAAAATATAACCATAAATTGAGGACTATACATATGAACTGTAAACATGTGACACATGAACTGAAAATATATAAATCGTGAACTGAAAGTATATTATGTGAAAACATAAACTGTAAACATGACACATGAAAAACATAAATCGAAAATATGCAAATATGACACATGGAACACATAAATTATAAACATGTAAATGTGACACATGGAAAACATAAACTGCAAATATGTAAACATGACACATGGAAAACATAAATTGTAAACATGACACGAGAAAAACATAAACTGAAAACTGTAATCATGGACTGCAAACTAAAAATATAAACTGTAATCATGAAACGTGACTTGTAAATCATGAAACATTGAGTATAAATTGTGACATATAACTGTAAATCATGATCTGAAATTTATAAATCATGAAATGTAATTATAGAACATGACTCGTAACTGTAAAATATGACATGTAAATCGTGAAGCATAAAATGTAAATCATGACCCATGAACTGTAAATCGTAAAATATAAATTGTAAGTCATGACTCACAAACAATAAATTCGTGACTCGTAAATCGTGAAATTTTAATAATGAATCATGAAACATAATTCTTAAATCATGAAGATTTAACAAACACTAACAATATATATCGGTAACAAATAACAGGACCTTCTAAAATATGCTTAAGCAGACCATATATAGGCATACACATTATTTTCTGCATACAATGCTTGTACGAGACTCATTACCTATTTTATAATAGGTATAAAATAAATGTCGTCCAAGTGAATACTCTAACCAGCACCACTATAGCACAATACCAACTCACCAACCAAACTCCCCACAAATAATGCAATCGTAAATCATGAACTAAAACATTTGAATCATGGACTGTAAACATGAAAATCGTGAGCTGAAAACTATAGACATTAATTGAAAATTGAAATCATGATATGTAGGACGCGAAACATGAGCTATAAATTAGAAAACGTAAACTGAAAACTCTAAGCTGTAAACTTGGGTTGAAAATGTAAATTGGAATCATGGAACGTGATTTGTAAACCATGAAACGTGGATCATAAAATGTAATAGCTTGGAAACATACATATTTAGTCATTACTCTTGAAATGTAATGTGTATTAGAATTACGTAACATGAAAACATATTATATCACAAACATACTTGCGTAAGTTGCAAATCTAACATTCAAATAAACTTAAACTAATTTTGCAAAACACTTAAAGTTCAAAACATGAAAGTAGTAACATCCACTCATAGAACTGACGTTAAGTCCTAATGCTCGTGTGATCGAGTGGAACTGGATGGATTCTCCTCTGTAGAATCTATGAAGCATAAGTCTAAGTATGATTAATATACTTGAACATTTACGATCTGATATGTTTCTGCCACGTTTTCAAAGGATTTTCCTTTTGAACAAAAAGTATTCAATTTCATTTTTGATACGACACGATATGTTTATGCCACGGTATGCATACTATATTTTTACTATTTTAAGATCTTAAAAACCTATGTGGTGTATGTATACGGTCTTGTCCAGCTGTAGTGAACCGACATGTTACCATTCATCGATATGGTCATGGTTCGGACAATGTATGGTCTATGCGCATGACTCAAACATTGGTTGCCTGATATGTTCGTTCAGTTGAGTTGATTCCTGAATGCCCGATACAGATTTATGATGATATTGATTTGATATTTGATTTCATTTTCAGCAAAATATCTTTATGTTATCTTTTGAATATCCTTATTTATGGTTTTCTAAAAAGAATTTTTGAAAAAGTTTCTTTTAGTGAAACTTCCTTTTGATTGAGATATATTTGATTTCATTTACGATTCGATATGATATATTTTTACCACAATGTTCATACTACGTTTTATTTATTTTAAAGATTATGACCTATGATGCTTGTATACGGTCCATCCATCTAAAATGGTACAACCTGATATCCTCTGTCGACATGGTACTATTTCGGCCAATGTTCGGTCAGGCTCGCGACTCAGACATTGGACGTCTGGTTAGTTTTTTGGAGTATTTTCAAAAAGATTGGTTTTATAATGTATTTTCAAAAGATGAGATTAAAGTGGTTTCTTTATGTTTTCTGTTATTAAGGGTGGATAAGATTGACTATATGGAATTTGTATTATGATTTCTGTATATGATAGTGGATAAGATTGTCTATTTAGAATTTGTATCATGATTTCCATTTTTGATTGTGGATGAGATTGATTGTATGGAAATTATATTATGATTTTTTTTCTGATTGTGTATGAGATTGACGGTATGCAATTTATATTATATTTCCCATTTATGATAATGGGTGATATGGACTTCGTGGAATCTATAATGGTAATATATGTGTGATCAGTTTGGTTTATGATTTAGCTCGTGTCATAGTCGTTTTGGTTAGGGCATCCGTTCGGACGAAATTCATCTCATACCTATTGTAAAATAGGTAATAAGTCTCGTACGAACTTCATTTGATTGCGTCTATATATGGTTTGCGTAAGTATGTTTTAGATGTTTCTCTTATTCGTTTCTCTCTCTCTCTCCCCCCCTCTCTCTCTCTCACATATATCTTTAATTGGTTTGCTTTTGTTGATTTTGGTACGATTGTTACGTAGAAGATTTGGAAACTTGTACAAGATACGTTTCTGAATATGTATATGTAATTTGAATGTGGATCATTTGGAAATTTATTCGTATAAAAGATTAGTGCTTGATTTGGTATTAAAGAAAATTTTTAACTTTCCGATTTGATGATATTTCAAATATGTAATATTTTCTGATTTATGATAAAAGAGTTTGATTTCAGAAATCAAATACTTTAGAAATTACAGCTTTGTATAAAGTTTCTGATTTATAATAAGTATGTCTTATGAATTCGATTTTTAGATCGGAGACTTCCACGCATTTCAACATAATATATTAAAGGTTTTCTGACATACATAAATATGTGTATGTATGTATATATATGAAATTACATACAAGCACACAAACAACAATACTATATCCAAAAGGGGGGTGAATTAGGTAATAGCCTAATTATGAGGAATTATAAATCTTTTCGATTTTACGCTACTAAGTTAGTAGCTTCACTAATTAAGCTTAGATAAATTTTCTTAATCACAATAAATTACCAAAATATAAGTTACTAAAAAATATACATATACAAAATATAACTTGCGATAAATAAAAGGAGTTTAGGGATAGAGAAATTTGACACTGATGATATATAGTGGTTCAGCCAACTCATTGCCTACATCCACTCCCACAAGCCATGGTTGAAGCTTTTCACTATGTCAAGTTGAATCCATACTTACACCGAGTTATTCGTAGTTCACTCGCAACCAAGAGTTTTTCGTGGTTCACCCCAAACAAAGAGTTTTTTCTAAATTCACTCCAAACTTTTTACAATACCAAGAGTTTTATACTTAGGTTCACTCTTTAACCTTTTCAACCAAATCACCATTTTGAGTATACCCACTCAACAAGGGATTTCACTATCACAAGTGTTTGATATAAGAAGGTTACAATGCAACTAGGGCACTCACAAATGATAAGAAGATTTAAATGTGAGTTTATAACCCAGGTATCCCAAGCTTACTAAATATGTATGAAGGTGAGATGTGTAAGTTTTGATTATGATGAAAGTTTTGATCAAGAAGATTCAGGTTATGCTAAATGTTTTTGCCTTAGAGAAAATATAGGAAGGTGTAAGAAAAATGGCAAAAATGATATTAGGGCATAATATATAGTGAATGTGAAAACTGCCCCAACTCTCGGTCCTAAGACTGGTATGTCGGTCTACAGAGGTCGATATATTGGTCCTGCAATTCAAACATCTTTATGACTGTTGAAGGTTAAAATGCATATACTAGATTACTGATCGGTATGGAGGCCGATATGCTTGTTAGCTAACCAGTATGGGGATCGGTATGATTCGCTCTAGTATGGGGACCATTATGATCCGTCCCGGTTCCAATAGTAATGAAAACTCTAGACTAACCGATATGGGAGACCGATATGGAGTAGTTTGGTTCCAAAGAGCATGTAAATTTGCCTAAGGCAGAGTATGATCACTGGTATGCAGGTATCATGGATCGGTATGGCGGTCTTATTGTAGAAAACACATGATTTGAAGATTAAAATCATTTTGAACATGAATGTGCATGATTCCTATGAGATTAAAGTACTTAAATTATCAACTCACTTATAATAAGAGCCATAAGTTATAAGACTACACTTGATATCTTCATTAGACAATTGTTTCTTCACATCCATTTTCTCTTTACAACCAATTTACTTCAATATCTTTTTGTAATGTTTGCTAATGTGCGTCGAAGTCTTCCGTGTTGCATCATCAAAATCCATCATTGAGTGGTATAATGCTAACAATCTCCTCATTTTTTATGATGGCAACCTTTAAAACTTGTGAGCTTTGAGAGTTCAAAATTTGTTGATGATTATTGCTCCCCTCAATATTAGCTCCCCTTCAACATGTGATTGTCTTCAATATAGTTGTATAAAAATTAGACGAACACATTAGTACACAAATTTCCTCCCCCTTGATATAAGATGAAGGTGATACAAGTTTTAATCTCATTCTTATGATTTCTCCCCCTTTGACATTATCAAAAAGAATGGAGAAGCGAAAAATTAAGCTCTTAGAGATACCAACCAACATGTGCATAAAACAAATTAAAATTCATGAACATGCACACTTAGCATTTGCCATACAATATAATATTATCCAAGTTATACCAAAATCCATGCATTTTATTTTCAATTAAGAATGACCAATGGCAAAGCATATTCAATACTAATAATCCAAAAGGATCACACATATCATAAATGATAATAAGTCCAATGTGATACCAATTGAGATTAATGATATGATTATTTAAAATAATTAAGATTAATTAAGGTAATTTATGCAAAAGTTCATACAATTTAGCTCAAAATACCTAATCAATAATATTCTTCACAATCAAGTCCAATTTCTATCAAAACTTTAAGCATACTTAAATAAGTTGGAAGAAACGATACCGATGTTTCCGTAAACACAAATTTTACCTTTTACAGTTGTCATCGAATGAAAAATCCACCAAACTTGAAATTTATCCGTTTTTGAGGTAGAGTTTTGATATTCTTCTTTTTTAGCTCTTTCCTCATTTTGTGTTGAGTCTTTGGGATCAATTGCATTCTCATCACTCATTTTTCTCAAAGCTTCCCTTACAAAATCTTTTAAGCACATTTTGGTATCCAAACTTTCTTGGGTCCATGGGGGTTAGTCTTGGTTCTTTTGGGAACCCATGCATTCATTTTCCTTCTCATACATGCAATCATAAATCTTATGTCCTTTACTATTGCATGTATGACATGTGATATTTGCATCATAAGTAATATGTGTAGAAGATGTGGATGCCTTAACAAAATAATTTTTCAAAAAATTCCTTTTGATGTAAGACCTATATCATAATATTTCTCTATTAAATACACATTTTTGGGAGCCAAGTAACATTTTAAAATCTTTCTCTCCCAAATTGAGTTTTGTTACTATTGATGGTAAATCAACAACCTTTTTACTCAATGCAACACTTTCATCTTTTAAGGTGTTACACTCACATGTACTAGAGATAGATGGCATGCTAGATATGTTCTTTTCATGTTTTAACTTCTCATATTTTAAGCATGTGATTTCTTTTTCATGCATTCCATTTTTCTCAACAATTAATGTGTGATCATATCATATTCCAATAATTTTCCCACCAAATCATCCAATTTCAAGGTGTTCATATCATTTGACTCTTCGATGGAGGAGTTAAAAGTTGTATATTCCTTAGGAAGATACCTAAGGATTTTCTTCACTTGATCACTTGTAATAATATTTTTTCTTAAAACACTTAGTTGATTTATAATCATGGAGAATCTTGAAATCATCATATCAATCTTTTCACAGGCTTCCATCTTGAAGTTGTCCAAATCACACATAAACCGATTGATCTTTGATTATTTAACTTATCGGGTGCTCTCATTGACAATTTCCAATTACTTCCACAATTCATGTATTTCTAATTTTGGAAGTTTATTGATTTGACTCCAATCAATTGCATAAAGTAGATGATCGAAAGCCTTCACTTTTATGGAGGCTTCCATGTAATCTTCATCGGTCCATTCAAATTGCGTTTTAGGAAACTCCACACCATTACTATCCTTCTTTATAGAGATTCTAGTATCTCTTATAATCACTTTGAAGGATTGCACATTAACAACAATGACGTAATTCAACATCCTCATCTTCTAGTAGTTGTAATCATTTCTGGTGTAGAATGGTGGTTTATTTGTTGCAAATCCCTCGACAAGATTCGTTGTGTAGCTTGTAGAGGCCATGATCGATTCTCGAATGATTAAGTCTTTTGTTCAGAAAACCTCACTCGGATACCAATTGAAATTACATACAAGCACACAAACAATAATACTATACACAAGATGAGGGTGAATTGGGTAATGGCCTAATTATGCGGAATTATAAATCTTTTCAATTTTACGCTACTAAGTTAGTATTTTCACCAATTAAGCTTATATCAATTTTCTCAATCACAATATATTTCCACAATGCAAGTTGACACGCTCAAAAAGTGGTCTTTTACTCCCAAGTATAAAAGTGTCGAAGTAATAAAATACCCGGTGAGTCCGGTGTCGATCATCAGAGAAGAGATTTAACAAAATAGAATAATGAACAGTGCGGAAAAGAAAAGTTTTATTTGTTGAAGTAGTTGGAGACTTTTAGGTTGGAATGCAATAATAGAATGAAATGCTGGAGTTAGGGGATCCATTTTTAGTCTTTTAAACATTTAGAAATATCGCTTTATTATAAATTATAAATTGCCTTTGTTACCCACTTAATTTCTTACAGGAAATAATTATGCCAATATAAAGAACCAGCCATAAAGGCGGTAATCATTTATGTCGATAATTAGTCATACCAAGGTACTAAGTATGCCAAAAACATAAAATCGGCCATAAAGGCGGTGATACCGTTTGTCTATAACAAGTCCTATCAAGGTACTTAATTATGCCAAAATCGTATAAAACCAGCCATATAGGTGGTGGAAAAATAAAACCAGTCATAAAGGCGGTAGACAGATAAAACCAGCCATAAAGGCAGTAGAAAGATAAAACCGGCCATAAAAGCGGTAGAAAGATAAAACCAGCCATAAAGGCGGTAGACAGATAAAACCACCCATAAAGGCGGTAGAAAGATAAAACAGGCCATAAGGCGGTAGAAAGATAAAACCAGCCATAAAGGTGGTAGACAGATAAAACCAGCCAAAGAGGCGGTAGACAGATAAAACCAGCCATAAAGGCGGCAGAAAGATTGTCAATAATTAATCTAGATTTAAATCAAGTTTTAATCATTAGATTTCAATTTATTTATTATAATAGAAACGAGTTTAATCTATATTTCCATTATATAAGCTTCACCATTACCCCAACATAAAAGAAATTAGCTACTCATTTTGTAATAAAACATACTCGTACTTTTATTATTGAAAGAAAAAGACATTACAAAAAGCTTTAAGTAAATAAACAAACAAGACTCTCTCCAAGATTTACAGAGGAAGCAGGAAAGAAAGTATGAAAATTTCTAATGCCAGACGCTCCTATTTATAGGAAACTTGGCCACCCAGACCAGCAAATGCATGTTGTGGACACGTGTCAAAGAATAGTGAATCCACGTTGGGGACACGTGTCAGAGAATTGTGAAGCCACGTTGGGGACACGTGTCACGACACAAAGGTTCCATGTGTCATGACGTGCTTGCAGAATTTACGACATGCTTGCAGAATTTACGACGTGCTTGCACAATTTACGACATGTTTGCAGAATTTACGACGTGCTTGCAGAATTTACGATGTGCTTACACAATTTTCGTTTTTCTTTTTCACGTCTGATTTGTCCCGTCGAGCTTCCCAGTAGTATTTTCCTGACAAAAACATAAAATAACACAGTAAAAGCACTCAAAACATAACTTTAAAATATTATTTCACAAATGTGTCAATTTAAGGGGATTAGTGAAACTATAAGTGTAAAATGATTAACTTATCGTCTAATAAATATGCACTTTTTAGTATTCATCACACCCCCCAACCAGCTTATTCTAGTCCCTAGTAATTCAAGCGGAAGAAAAATTCTTATCTAAGTCAACAATTATTTTCTTTTTTTTTCTGAATGATTAAATAAATGATTTCTCCTGTACTTTTCTACCATTCTTCCATATACTCATAAAACAAGGTATTAATTAATATATTGTGCCCACAATATCACATGTATTTATTGAAAAGAGAGTAATATTTTTGTCCTAAAATTATATTAGAGTTTACACATTTTTTGGCAGTGAAAGTTTATTATAAACGTACCTTCAATCCATGTATCGAACTTTGGGCTAGTGACTCCCAAATCAGTTGGTTTTAGGGCATTAGGTGTTAAGACACCCCTACAGGCTTAATTGCTCGGATATCATATAAACAGTGTCTAAAATATATCATCAATCCATATATCGAACTTTGGGCCAGTGACTCTCAAACCAGTTGGTTTTAGGGCACTAGGTGTTAAGACACCCCTACGGGCTTAATTGCTCAGATCTCAGATAAACAATGTCCGCTTTCCTTAAGCTTTATTTTTAATCCTTGTAACGAGCTTTGGGCCAGTAATTCCCAGACCAGTTGGCCTTAGGGCACTAAGGCTATGAAACGAACTTTAATCAAACTTCTCCTTTTTTTCTTTTTTTTTGCATAAAAAAAAATTTCACTGCTTTTAGGTGTTACCTCCAACAAATTAGAGAACTGAATATTACAGAATTTTCACTTACCACCCATGGTCATATATTACCATATTGTTGATAATATCTGCCAGACGAGCATATAAAGATCAAATTTAATCAATGTTATGTAAAATTCACAAATTTAAATGATTCTAAAATAAAGGAACGATAAATAACTTGTTACGAATTATATTGAGATGTGTCTCAGGAGTGAAAACTCCTTACACAGCCACCTCTGAACAACAATTCCACTTGGTTTAGAAAACAAATTTGTTGTTAGTTTGTGTGTATATATATATATGGATATATATTTTTACACACAAAATAACAACACATTAAAAACTAACATCAATGAAACAGACATAAACATGAAAATTATTTATTTCTTAAATTATCCTCTCCCTCCAACCAAAACAAGACATTGTCCCCAATGTTTAAAGAAAGAAAGAAAGAGTTTAGAAGATATCACCTGATTATTATGGAATTGACAGTCATAACTAAAGATTACAGATTAAGGTCCTGGTTTACTTTGCGTTTTTGCCACGATCGTTACCAAACCAGTTCAACTTGGAAAGAATAGGGTCGATTTTTGGTTTATAAGCTAAGAGTTGGTCAATTAAATCATCAGTTGTTCGTGTAGTTAGGGAGATATCTCTTACCGGTTTTGAAATAAATCCATTCGTTTTGGTATCTTCAAGAAATACAAAAAGAAAATTAAAAATCCATTAACATTAAACAACCCAATAGGTTTTTGGTGAATATTCAAGTTTGCCCATGACACAACAGTGAATATTTCTTCCAACGTTCCGAGCCCACCTGGTAAAGCAATGAAAGCATCAGTATGATTGATCATTTCAGTGGGTCTTTCAGACATACCTGGGACAATACATTCTTCTCCATTTGATTTTCCGATGATGTGGCTTTCTGTTAAAGGTTTTGGGATGATCCCCAAAACTTGACTTCCACCTTCTTGTACAGCTTCTGAAATACACCTCATCAATCCAAGATTGCCACCGCCATATACTAAGTGCATATTTATGTTTGCCATAACTCTACCCAATTCTCTTGGTCCCTCAACAAATTTTGGTTTAGTTCCGGAGCTAGTTCCACAAAATACACAGATATTAGTGAATTGTCATTTTGAAGTTGTCTCCATTTGTGCTACCTCTCTTAGCTAGATGTGTTGAGGAAAATGAGATGACGAGCTGATTTTATAGATCCTGAAAAGAGTGAGTGAGAAATGCACTAATATCTGCAAAATGACAACTATCAGAAAAATAGATCGTGAACAAAAAAGTTAGATACTGTCGGTAAAAAGTAAAGGAAAATATTAATTTAAAGTAAAGAAAATCAATGCAATAATATGTACTGTAGTTGTGATTATGGCTCACATCTTCCTCTGGTTTTACGTCCAGTAACGGCTTGAACGCCCTCTATGGGTCGGGGATAGGCTTCCCATCCAATTTTCTTATAAATTGGCAAACAATGTCTTTTAAAGTCAGATTCCTGAGACTTTATGGTTGTCTTTCCTTATGAAATTGTGTGTGTAATCTGAGAATTTCACGATGAACATATCCACTAGGATGCGTCACAAGAGTCAATGATATATCATCAAAAGGCTCCTTACTCAGTCCATCCCTAATGAATTGTATTTTATCCTCGCGATTATCAGACACCATTCCTAAAGAACGACAACGAGTGTTGCACGTACATCGTGCACACTTATAACAAACACCCATTTGTTTAGCTTTTTTTTTTTTAGAATAGGTGTTTTTCCATGAATCAGGCATGTAAGGAATGAAGGAGTCATGTGACTCACCTGAAAAATGAACATTTGCTTCAATTACCCAACGAATATCACTAGGAATACCATGAATCATAAGAATTCTCAATCTTTTTGTGCGGGCTTTGTAAATTTTTGTCAGAGCATTTTGGGGAAGTGCAGGAAAATATTTGTGGAGGTTTGCGAGATTTTCTTCCATGCCTTAGTTTGTAGGGTATCAATATTTTTAGGAAACTGAAATAACCGACTTGAGTCACGGAGTACCGTTATCCGCTGCTTTACCGGGGTGTGAGATAAAATAAAAGAACAAGAACACTGCAAAACTAAGAAAAATGGAAATTACAGAAATATTAAACAGAACATGAAAGAAACTACATCAATCCAGGTATATTGGGTCTGACAGGAAAAAAGTTTCTTGAAATTTTAAGTACTCCAAAAAGGGTTTCAGACACTGTCCATTTACTTTAAATACATCACTGTCCCTAAGATTCTCAATGTTAATAGCCCCGTATGGGTAAACGTGTTTCACAATAAATGGGCCACTCCATTTGGATTTTAACTTTCCAGGAAATAAATGAAGACGAGAATTATAAAGCAAATCCTTTTGACTAACTTCAAATATTTTTCGTGAAATTCGACTATCATAAAAGGCTTTAGTTTTAGCTTTAAGAATTTTCATATTCTCATATGAATCATTCCTTAACTCTTCAAGTTCATTTAGTTGCAATTTACGTTCATGACCAGCATTTTCAAGGTTTAAATTAAATGCTTTAATAGCCCAAAATGCTTTATGCTCAAGTTCTACAGGCAAATGACAAGGTTTTCCATAAACTAGACGATGGGGAGACATACCCAAGGATGTTTTGAAAGCTGTTCGATATGCCCAGAGTGCATCAATTAGTCGAAGAGACCAATCTTTGCGATTTGGGTTAACCGTTTTTTCTAGAATTTTTTTAATTTCCCTATTTGCTAATTCTACTTGTCTGTTTGTCTGAGGGTGATAAGGGGTGGAAACTTTGGTGTGACTCCATACTTTTTCATTAAGGATTCAATTGGTCTATTACAAAAGTGTTTACCTTCATCACTTATGATGGCACGAGGAATTCCAAATCGACTAACAAGTTTTCTTTTAAAAATTTGATCACAGTTGTGTGATCATTGTTCCGACAAGGAATTGCCTCGACCCATTTTGAAACATAGTCGACTGCAACTAAAATATATAAAAATCCAAATGATGGTGGAAATGGGCCCATGAAATCTATCCCCCAACAATCAAAGATTTCGATGACAATGATGGGATTTAAAGGCATCATATTTCTTTTTGAAATTAATCCCAACTTTTGACAATTTTCGCAAGTTTTGCAGAAAGTGTATGTATCTTTGAAAATGGTGGGCCAATAAAATCCACACTGCAAGATTTTTGCTGCGGTTTTCTTAGATGAGAAATGACATCCACATGCTTCTGAATGACAAAACTGAATAACACCACTTATCTCACTGTCAGGTATGCATCGTCTGAAAATCTGATCAGGGCAGCATTTAAACATATAAGGATCATCCCAGTAGAATCTTTTGACCTCAGTCAAAAATTTCCTCTTATCTTGTTGGCTCCAGTCTGGAGGTATCTTTCATGTTGCAAGGAAATTGACAATATTAGCATACTAAGGCATTACGTTTACCGAAAATAAAAATTCATCGGGGAAATAATCATTGATAGGAGTGGTATCGATTAATGACTCGTTTGTGAGTCTCTATAAGTGATCTGCAACCACGTTCTCTGCCCCATTTTTTATCTTTGATTGTGAGATTGAATTCTTGAAGCAACAAAATCCACCCGTATTAATCTTGGCTTGACATCCTGTTTAGACATCAAATATCCAACAGCAGCATGATCAGAGTAAACAACAGTTGAAGAACCGATTAAATATGATCAAAATTTATCCAATGTAAATATTACAGCAAATAGTTCTTTTTCTGTGGTAGTGTAATTCATTTGTGCACTGTTTAATATTCTACTAGCGTAATATATCACATGCGGCTTACCTTCCTTTCTCTGCCCTAGAACTACACCAACTGCATAATCACTAGCATCACACATTAGCTCAAATGAAAAAAACCAATCAAGGGATTGCATAATAGGAGTAGAAGTCAAAAGACTGATAATTTTTTGGAATGATTTTTGACATCTTTCTGTCCATTCAAATGTTGCATCTTTTAATAGGAGGTTACATAAGGGTCTAGATATGGTACTAAAGTCTTTAATGAACCTCTTATAAAATCTTGCATGTCCTAAAAAAGAATGAATGTCCTTGACTGTTTTTGGTGATTGTAATTTAAAAATGACCTATATTTTTGCTTTGTCAACCTCAATACCTTTAGACGACACAACGTGTCCTAAAACAATTCCTGAATCAGTCATGAAATGGCATTTTTCCCAATTTAACACAAGTCATTTTTCTTCACATCTTTTCAAAAATTTTCCAGATTAGTCAAGCAATTATCAAATGAATTTCCAAAGACAGTTATATCATCCATAAAGACCTCTAAACAGTGTTCAACTATGTCACTAAATATGCTCAACATACATCATTAGAATGTTGCAGGTGCATTACAAAGTCCAAAGGGCATTTTCCTAAATGCAAATGTTCCAAAAGGGCATGTGAATGTGGTCTTTTCCTGGTCTTCTAAGGCAATGTGAATATGATAATAACCTAAGTAACCATCAAGAAAATAATAATAAGGGTCCAGCTTCTCTTTCTAAAATTTGGTCAAGAAATGGCAAAGGGAAATGATCTTTTCTAGTTGCGTCATTCAATTTTCTATAATCAATGCACATACGCCAACTAGATGAAATGCGAGTTGGGATTAATTCCCCTTTATCATTTTTTACAACATTGATTCCAGACTTTTTAGGTACAACCTGTGTAGGACTTACCCACTTACTATCAGAAATATGATAGATAATGCATGCATCAAGAAGTTTAAGGACCTCTGTGTTGGGTTTCTAAGGTCATCCCAAGATCAATCCAAGCATAAAATAGTGTGAATATGTAAAGGAGAATAGCGGAATTATACTCACATTGAACGAATATAGGATGTGTAGAGAACAAAACTTTGCTCCCTTTGAAATGCTTCAAGCTCCTCTTTGAAGTTGATCTCCAAGCTCCAAGATTTAAGATTGATTCCAAGCTCTTGGGAATAGTTTCCTTATCACTTTGATAAGATTATTTGTGTGTGCTAGCACTAAAATTGCGACAATTTTTAGCCTTTGGAAGATAGCAACTCTCGGCCAAGATGGAGAGAAGAGGGAAAAACCAATTTTGGCGTGAATGGTGAGAGAGAGAAGGAAGTGAATGACTTTTTTGGTAAAGGTCATTCATTTCTTACACACTTGTGTGTTTTACAAGTCACCATCATTTCATCACCAAATTCCATCACCAAAAAGTGATGAGAATGACAAGTGATGTGACTTGTGATGTGACATATGGGCCCCACTTGATTCAAAATCCGAGTGGGCCCTCAAACACACCCGGGCTCGGGTTCGTTAATTCCGAATTAACAAATTTTCCGTTACGACGTAATTAAATCAAATTTAATTAAATAATTATGCATAGCAAAATTACTATTCACGTCGCTCACGAATTAATTCTAAATTAATTTGTTCGCCCGAATTAAAATCTAATTTTAATTCCGTTATGAAATCTAATTTCATTTATATCCAATATATTATTTTATCGATTAATTCCAAATTAATCGTTCTCTCTCTTCAAATAGTATTTTATCTCAGATAAAATCTCTCTGTAATTAATCATATATTAATTATGTTCGAATCATACGTCATCGGTGAATCTTCGGGAAGCGACCCATGAGATCCCTAGATATGTTGGCAGTAAATTCGATCGTCGGACTATCCGAACATGTGCGTACCTCGTACCACATTTTTACCGATTTACGAGACATGGTTGGCTTCTAGCAAAGTACAGTGCCTACCCAATTCTCCAGTAATATTCTTAAAGGAATATATAATCTATGTCAGGCGTAGTATACATAGTATTGCGTATTACGATCCAGTATCAGATGTCACATGCAAGGCCTGAGGCTGGATTAGTGTATGCCCCGTACGAAGCATATATTTGATCACAAGCAACTAGTCTCTTTAATCGGATAATCATGACCTTGTCATATTATCCCGATGGTTGCAACCCATTAGAGTACCAGTTCTGTATCCCTACGTGATCATCATCTCCATATCGATGTCCAATCTCGATAATACTATGATTAGGGATATTTAATGATTAAACCTTAGTGGATTAATATTGTCTCATATCTTATTAATCTGGAACTAATCATACGGACTTTTATCATTTATATATCCCGGTAACCCAATTACAAATGATAAAAAAGCAATTTCCTTTGTCACATAGTTAATTTATACAATAACACCATGTTCTGTATAAATAGTGATGGTATGGGTCATAATTGTCCAACAATCTCCCACTTGGCCTATAGCCAATCACTCAAGTGTCCTACACCTGAACTATGTACGGGTCGCTCAAACTTTTGCTGAGAAACTGCTTTCGTCAGTGGATTTGCATGGTTATCATCTGATGCGATTTATTCGATCATCACATCGCCATAATGTATGATCCGACGAATCAGATGAAATAATTGAAGTACTGACCGGTGCGTAATCACACGCATATAATGCAAGCGCACGTATCGTTCAAGTAGTATAAAAAGTATCGATCCCACGAGGACTTAATACCTAATTTATTAATTTTATGAGGTCAAATGATTACTAGTATCTAACATGTTGTTTGATTGATTTGAAATGGTGATGATTCTAAATTTAAAAACAAGTAAATAAAATTGCACGAAAGTAGGTTTAAGAAAATTCAAAATTAGGAAATTATCTAGGGTTGTGAATCTTCCAATATCATTTTAAAGATGAAGTGGTTATTTCATTTTTGTGTAATATATCGGTTTACTAACCTGGAACACTAAATTATGCGAAAGCCTCTGTCGATGGTCAGACGCAAATACCCAGTATAACCCAATTGAACCATATGTCTATGTCAACCAAATTACCTGGATTCATTAAGTTTAAGTTCCAATTATGGTTACCCCCGCCCGACAGGTATATGTCTATCCTGTAAGGAAATCTATTAAAGGGTTATCTATCCTCAATGAAGATCGTGGGCTATTAAGTCTAAGGCTGAAACCTAAAATTCCTTTGTCAAGTTTATTTTAGATTTACCAGATCAATCTTATTAGTGGCCAATTAACAAGACGCATTAAGCTTAAGACTTAATAAGTAAGCCTTTAAATTACCCAAACTATAAAATAACCCCTTATAAACCGGTGATATTAGAATTCATCACAACCCCAGATAACTAACTTAGTTACGACACATAATTAGGGCTAGTAAAAACTTAAATAAAATAAAAGACATAAAGTAAAAGACTGAAAAGTAAATTGCTGAAAAGTAAATGACGGAAAGTAAATGCTGAAATTAAATACTGAAAACTAAATGCTGAAAAGTAAATGTTGAAAGTAAATTACTGAAAAGTAAATACTGAAAAGTAAATTGCTGAAAAGTAAATTGCTGAAAAATAATTGCTGAATGTAAATTGCTGAAAAGTAAATAAAGTAAAAGTACAATAAAAGAAAATGCTGAGGTAAAAGGATCCACTTTTATTACTTCTATTTTAGATATCTCCCTTAATATAATATATCAACTTTGCATGATAATTACCAACTAGCCATATATGCGGTATCCAGATTAAGTCAAATTAATAATTAATTACCAACCGACCAATCAGGCGGTATCCAGTTTAGTCAGGTTAAAACCAATTTAAATAATTACCAACCGACCAATATGGCGGTAACCTCGTTAAGTCAGGTTTTAACTAGTTTATATATTATAATTAAGGGAGATTAATCTAAATATTAGTAATAAAAGTTTTACCTTTTACCCCAGCAAATGGGAGTTACCTCCTCATTATTGAAAAGTAAAAACTGAAAATTAAAGAAAGAAAAGTACTGTGCGTAAAAGTAAATTGCGGAAATTAAAAACTGAAAAGTAAAGAAAAGAAAGTACGAAAGCGGAAATTAATTACTAAAAGCTGTAAATAAACAAATAAGATATAATATTCTTACTATTATTGAGGAATTCCTTAGAAGAAAGTATGAATTTACAAATGAAATGGCTTGGTATTTATAGGCAAAATTTTGCCTCCATCAAATCATCCACCAAATCCATTATTAATTGCTCCACTAATTACTCCACCAAATCCATTATTAATTGCTCCACTAATTGCTTATCATATTTGGTGGTGATTTGATAATTTTTATTATTTATTTATTAATTTATTTTTTGCTTTGAAAATGACTTTAATAATTACACACAACACACTTCTGGATGGTTCATCAATATCGGGCCAAATTCTGTTATAAAATATCTAATCTAAATAGCTTATTAAGCAGCTTCCGAAGCCGCTATAAATTCCGCTTTAGTGGTGGAATCAACTGTTGAGCCTTGCTTTGGACATGCCAACTAACTGAACCACCATTAAGGGTAAATATATATCCGGATGTAGACTTTCTATCATCCAGATCTCCATGGAAGTTGGAGTCTGTATAACCGTTAACCTCTAGCTCATCTTCTCTATAAATTAGAAACTTATCCTTAGTACCCTTAAGATATTTCAGGATATATTTCACAGCTGTCCAATGATCATTACCTAGATCAGATTGATATCGGCTAGCAACGCTAACGCCGAAAATGATATCAGGTATTGTACAGAGCATAGCATATATAATGCTTCCAATACAAGAAGTATATGGTAAGTTAGACATTCTAACTCTCTCTTCCTCGACATGAGGTACATTTTCTTCGAAAGATGTATGCAATATCGAAAAGGCATTTACTATCTTGCAGTTGGTAAAACTATACCTTTCTAACATTTTATCTATGTTAGTGGACTGTGACAACCCTATAAGCTTCCTTACTCTATCATGGTAGAGCCTTATACCCAGAATATATGAAGTTTCACCTATGTTTTTCATGGAAAAGTTATTACAAAGATAGGCTTTAACACTTTGCATTAATCCTATATCATTTCCAATGATAAGGATATCGTCTCGATACAAAACAAGGAATATTATCATGCTCACAATAACTTTCTTACAAACACACGATTCTTCGTCGTTCTTAATGAATCAGATAATCTAATTATCTCATCCAAACAACGATTACAGTTTCGGGATGCATGTTTATATATAGTCGGATCCGTTTCCTCCAAAAAGGAGAACATCAAAGCTCACATCAGATGTTAAAAATAATCTCTCATGAGGCCTTGATAATCTATTCGACCTACGTAGAACCTGTGTTGTAGATCCTTCATCTAGTTGGATCTCTAGTTCTATCTCAGGTTCCTCAATGTTGGGATCAAACTTATCGAGTTCATTCTTTCTACAATTCCAACTTTCTGGCAAAATTTCCTTTAGAAAAGTGGCAAAACGACCAACAAATACATTTTGTTTCTCAGAATAGTAGATTTGATATCCCAAAGATTTTTCAAGATATCCAAAGAACCTATATTTATGCCTCATGGGTACTAGTTTAACGTGCTGCATAACTTTAACATATGTAGGACAACCCCAAATCCTTAAATATCTAAGACTTGAATTTCTACCATACCATATCTAATATGGGGTCATAGAAACAGCTTTTGATGGAACTCTATTAAGTATGTGGGCAATAGTAAGTACATCATAACCCCAAAGGTAATATGGAATATCTGTATAGTTCATCATTGATCTCACCATATTCAATAAAGTATGATTTCCCCGCTCAGACACACCTATATTGGGCAAGAATCTCATTCTCCCTTAAATAACATCTGAATTCATCGTTCATAAATTCACCACCTCGATCTGATAGGCATCTAACACCTATGTAGCCGAATCTCATATGCCATAATTTAGTATTATTTAATTCAGATCTTTTACTTGTATTTTCCTCTACATTAAAGGCATCTTGAGATGTTTCCTAAATATGATGACCGTTAGATAAAGAACATTCACATATCAAACATTTATCTTTATCATATAAACGCAAAGCACTATCTTTTATGTTTATTTTATATATCATCTTTATCCAATATCGGTAACGATATTATCTGTCTGATAAGAGAATGTACATAATAACAGTCATGTAAAATTAATTTACATCCGTTAAGGAGATTTAGAACAACTGTTCCTATGGCCTTGACATCCAATGTCTCGTTATTGCCAACTCTAAGCTAGATCTCCCATTTATTTAGCCTTCTTTTAACTCTCATGGCTTGCATGGAGTTGTAAATATGAGTAGGACTACCAGTGTCTAACATCTAACCATTATTATCATTTAAGGCTAATGAGATGTCAATAATAGGAAAAATACAAAGTGTACTTGAGGTTCCTACTTTTCCTTTCAGCTATAGACAATCATGTTTCCAATGTCCATACTTCTGGCAATATAGACATGCATCACGAGCAACACACAATCTTATAATTTGTTTCTTGGAGTCTTTCTTCTTATTTCCCATTTTAATCTTCTTAGCCTTCATAGAAGTCTTTGGAGAGCTTGCTCTACCATGAAGGTACAAAGTGAAATTCTCTTTCTCCAAATCATCTTATGCCGAGCGTAATATGTTATAAAGTTCTTCATATATGGCTTGCATCGAATGCATCACAAAGCCATCATATCTCAATCGTTTTAACTCCAAGACAAGGCGGATGTCCATCTCATACTCTAAGTAGTTTGAGGCTCCTTTCAGTTTATTGGAATCCAAAAGTCACGCTAATGGATCTGCGACAGCCTTCAACAAGACAATAATTAAATACTAGCAGAATATTTTCATTTCAATATAAAAACACTAATACGATTATGGATTTTAAATCTATTAGTGATATCCCACTACTTTACGTAATTCTGTAATATCTCTTAATGGAAAAATAGAAATTTGACTATCAAAATTTCATAGTTGGAAGTAGATCCCATGAAATTTACTCCACCCTCACAATAATGACAGTCTTGGCCTTTATAAACTCATTAGGTAGATCTCAAAGGTCAATCACATCTATGTGACTCCTAAGTTTGGTTCTGAACCATTTCTTATACTCACAATAATGACGGTATTGGATTAAACGTGTTCCAGGTGTATACTTATCAATGTGCACTAATGGGCTTCGTATGTACATTCTCACAATAATGACGGTAATGAGTGACTATGTCAACTCATCACGCTACATCTAACTTTTTACTGGAGCGACCTAAGTTCCGACCACTTACACCCTCACAATAATGACGGTATTAGACATAAGTAATAAGAACTCATTCATCTCCGTATTGACAAGACGAACCATCCAATAATGCTCCAATATTATTAATATTATTACTTACAATAAAGTAATCACCTAATCACAGGAGATTTATGAAAATCAAGTCATTAACATGCTAGTGTCAAAATAAAAATCTTAATTTAAAACATGCAATGCTTATCCAATATGACTTATGCATAATTAAATTAAATTTACATAAGCATGGAATCAAATACATGTCAAATATGCAACATGTTTGTGTGGTTAAGACCTACTCTGATACCATTCTGTTATGGTGGTTGTGGGACCTCTAGGGTCAGATCATTGCCCTGCAGAGTGGAAGTGGTCTAACCCATGGATATCAAGCATGAGTGTATTTTTAATTTTTTTTAAATGGAATACTATATTCCATTACGAGTGTATAGGTAAAAATCAGAGACGAATCAGAGTCCGTAAAAACCAAAACGGGATAAAATGAGAACCTGCACAACGCGCTTCCGCGTGCACTACACCCTTGATTGAAATATAGTGGAGAACTTCTAAAGCTAGCCAGCTTGATTCCAAAATGCAATATTGATTCCAAAGTTGGCAAGCTTGATTCCAAGATCAAATCTTGATTTCTCCTTCTTGAAATGTTATAGAGAACTTCCAAAATTCTCTAAACACTTCTTTTATTTATGCTAATATCACTAATTTTTGCTTATTTTAGCTTTCACAAGCTAAACTTTCTTAAGCTTTTGCTTGATTAAAAAATTGCTCAAGCTTGCCTTTTATAGCAAAACTTATGCAATTTTTAATTAATAAAAGTTCTAATTAACTTTTAGGTAGGCTTAATCCAATTTTTCCAAGTATGTATAATTATGTGTGACTTATCACCTTTGTCTACCATTTTGATTTATTCCAATTAAATCAAGACAAAGTTTAACCAATGGATTAATTGATTGTCTACCACTTTGATTTAATCCAATTAAATTAAGCCAAATACACCTATTATTACATATTTATAATTACCAAAATATCCTCCAATGGTAGAGATATTTATGAAATTACAACAAAGCCCTTGTGTGATTTTGAATTAATCTAATTAATCCAATCGGGTCAAAGTAAATAATTAATGTTATCCAATAATAATTAATTATTTTAATTGGTAATTAAAATATCAAATATTATTTATTATCAAAATTCTCGGCTACCCAAGTGCTCAATGAGTACACTTCATATTGTGGGACTCTTTAATTTCAGACATGTTCGTCATATAAGCCTAGCTTATATGTACGTAATTCGTCCACCGCTGAATTCGCGAAGAACACGAACGACCTTTATGAACTATACAAGTCGATGTCATCACATATGTTCCACAATCCCTCTATCGTACGCTATCTGAGTTATTCTTAGGAAACATATATTACACTGTCAAGTTTCTGAGGCGCACATTATTAGGGGTTTTAGGGGACATAATCGGGTAACGCAGCGGAACGCGAAAAATCAAAATTTTCCGATTTCATGTATTTTTCTTGGGCAATTAAAATAAACTAATTTAGACTAATTACTCAATACTTAAAAATAATTTTTTTAACCCAAAAATCAGATTTTTTTTCCCTTAATTACCATGAGAACCCAAAGGTTGTATTTTGATCATTTTAGTCATAATTTGTCAAATACAAATTTAAGTGATTTCAAATCACTACCAAAATGATTTATACATATCATATATATCAAAATATAACTCACAACACAAATCCCAATTTTCTATGAAAATGTCGAGAAGCCCCAATAGTTTCATCTTTGTGAACTTCGGTCAAAATTTATTAAAAACAAATTTGGATGATTTCCAATCAAAACAAAATGATTTATATATCTTATATACATCATTAGACAACACATATATGAAAATCCCCAATTTTGGTTTATGTTAAGAACCCTAATTTCTCAAATTAACCAAATTAACCAAATTCAACACTTTAATCTAATCTTTATAACACCAAACAAGTCTCAACACTTTGAAACAACTCAAGAACAATTCTAGGTCATCAATGAGTGGCCTAACAACTCTAGAATGGCAACAAGATCATCAAATGATCAAAAGTCTTCTTATTAATCATTAATAAGCTTACTTTGATAAACATCATACATCTTTCATTAAACTTCCAACACACTTATTGGAAAATCAAGAGAGTAGAAAAACTTCAAAGCAACACATGTTGTAGCCAAGAACAATAGAAACAATTTTCTAGTTTAAGAAAAGTTGAAAAAACTTACTTTGCTTGAAGTTTTCTTCAATTTCTTTCTTAAACCTTCATTTTTTTCTCTAAACTCTTTTTTGTAACTTTGGAGGGTCAACAGTTTGTGTGAAGCAAATGAAAAAACAAAAGCTTTCTATATTATTAGGGTTGGCGGAATTTGGCATTAGAAAAAAAAAACTATTTTCATTTTTGAAACCAAAAATAAAGAAGTCAAAACCAATTTTAACACCTTTAACATAAATGTAAAAGTCAAACATTTATACTTAAGATATTTCCTAACTTTATCATAATGGTAGATATTTACATTTTAAATATTTTAATAATTAATTAATTAATTAATTAATTAAATATAAATAACTTAAATATGTGTATCATATTTACTTTAAATAATCCAAATACATATATTAATGATATATGTCAAATATCATAATTTGACAATTAATTAATGTGTATTTAATAAAATCATACATTAAATACAAATACACATTAATTAGGAAATGACCATTAGGTCCATATGTATGTATCTTTCGTTTAACCACTAAACGATTTATAAATAATCAATATTATTCATAGAAGTTACCCTATTGCTCTACGAGTATATTTCATTTGTGGGACTCTCTAGGTTCAGACATATCCGTCATGAAATCAAATTTCGTATCCATAATCTACCCACTTGTAAATTATGATGACCACAGATAAAATCATTGTACCATACAGGTCGAGGTCATTGCATATGTATAATCCCTCCGACACAGGTATCCGGATTATTTCAGAGATATAGACGTAAATGTCAAATCTCTATAAACATAATCACATCGACGTTTCTATTAGCAATATCTTAATAACACTTAGAACTCACTTCTACAATATACCACGGGCCCATGGATTTAATAGATTGCTAATTCCATATTGAATACCTATGCTCTGTACACAGAGCTGACAGATTATATCTTGACACATACAGGATATCCTGAGGATCAGTTCACACCCAACGACCAGGCGAAGGTTTGACCTTAATAGGTCGGTGACGTGACTGCCATCAAAGTATGAAGGATATCTCATGTATCTACTGTGGTATCTCAAGTCAAAGAATCACTATGTTACTCGATCTGAGAAGATTTTTCTTGATGCTGGTGTAGCATCCTATAAAAAGCTTCGGTGAGTCGTTCAGTGTTTATCCGGTATAAACACCTATATGTCTATATGAGTGTCCAAGACTCATGGTTCATTGAGAATCCACCATTGGAATCCAAGATTCCAATATATGACATGTACCAGTCTTAACAGGTTTACTTACTGACCAAGTAATGTAAACTTTGATGATGAACTGTTAAAGAAATGATACTGTTATGATACAACTCAATGTCAGTTGCGACGCTTTTGTAACTATATCATAAATAATCATTCTAAGGTCAATTACATCTTTACCATATATAAAGAGATATTATATAATAGAAACTATTTATTTTATTCATAATAAAATATTAACAAAAGTATTTACAAGGAAATACATAAGAAATTGGCGCTCCGAGAACCAACCTTAACAAATTCTCCCACTTGCACTAGTGCCAATATCGATTGTATCTCATACCCATCGACTCCATATGTTTATAAAATAACTTCGGAGGAATGGCCTTGGTAAGCGGGTCTGCTATATTATCTTCACTCGGGACCTTGCACATGACAATGTCCCCTCGCGACACAATCTCTCGAATGATGTGGTATTTTCGTTCCACATGCTTCGTCTTCTGATACGCCTTCGGTTCCTTTACTTGCACAATGGCTCCATTATTATCACAGTATAACGTAATTGGATTCTCGAAACTTGGGACAACTCCAATTTCTGTGATAAAGTTCTTAACCCAAACAACTTCTTTTGCAGCTTCAGATCTGCAATATATTCCTCCTCTGTAGTGGATTCAGCTGTGGACCACTGTTTGGAACTTTTCCAACAAACTAGACC
>SKCR01035747.1:0-50003 GCA_019454045.1 Zanthoxylum bungeanum | reverse complement strand
TTTTATATTTAAAATATCAAGAGTGGATCCCCTAACCATAGTATTTTATTTTATTAGTTGAATAATTATTTTATCTTATTAAATTTATTCCATATGGATCAACACCAGATTTATCGGGTTATTTTATTACTTCGACACTCTTATATTTGGGAGTAAAGAACCACTTTTTGAGCGTGTCACCGAACTTCCAGTAAGTCCGGCCAGACATGAAGATTGAATGGTATATCCTGTCGACCCTAGGCCATGTTCGGCCAGGCCTCTCCGAGTCAGGCCCACATAAAACATGTTTTAGCCTGTTTTAGCTTGTTTATTTATTATTATAATATTTTATTTCCGCATATAAACTTTATTTATTTATTTACAACTTTTCATGTTCGCGCTATTGTGCGTGCTTTATAAACTATACTGCATGTGAATGTATTATAAGATGTGGGGATACCTCGTTTGAGCGTAAATATTATACAGACATCAGTAATAGACCATTAAGAACCTAAACAGGTTTAAGGTCGGACCTTGCGAGAGGTGTAGTGCGGCCTTATATATATCATTTCTAGTATCTCATACCAGGTGGCGACTCTATTATTCTCTGGTTAGTCCCCGTGGGACTATCAATAATCTCTACGAGCTGCGAGCCCAATAGTATAGTGGTCACCGACGTCACAAGCATAGCGGTAAACCCCGTTTCGCTCACACTTGTACCACTATATGACAACCTATAATTGTTCTTGAGTGTTTTTTATGATGGTGAAACTCTTTTGATGTTAGAAAGTTTGGATTAAAACTTGATTGAAAATTAATTATGTTTTATTTGGTTAATTTGATTAATTAAATAAATTAGGATTTATGCCTAATTCCAAAATTGGGATTTTTCATTTATTGGATGTAATTAAGTAAATTTAAGATATACTAATCATTTTGGTAGTGTACGGGCCAAATTTGGTTCAAGGACAATTTTGACCTTTTACTTTAGGCCCAATACTAAATGCACCTCAGACTCCCCAAACAGTCCCCAAAATGAGATCCAGGCCCAAGTCGTCCTCTCAAACCCACAAGAAAGGGCTATCATCCTGCAAACATGGGAGCCCAATTTAAGGAGTGAATGTCGGCCCAACGTTGTTACACCAGCCCAAGTAAAATACCATACCAAGACCATGTCTCAGGCCCACCTTACGCCAGCCCACAAAACGCTCAGACTCATAAATACCCCTCATAACCCAACCATTTTCAGTCTTCATGACTACCCATAATACTCATTCATGACACGACCGTTACCAACACACAAAACATATGTCAATCAACGCATTCATAAATCTCACCTAAAATAGCCTATAAAAGGAACCAAGATCCAGAAGAGAGGGAAGTCACAACTCTCATACTTGAGCTCTCTAAGCTTATTACCCTCTAAAACACCGGCCACCGCCCTCATGGCAGTCAACAGAAGTCAAGGTAACATCAAGCCTTGCTCTTCCATTATTTACAGCTCGTATTCGCTACTGATTTGAGCGTCGGAGTGCTTACGGAACCCACCACACCGGTGGGCAGTAACCTCCACCCTCATTCTACCTTTATTTTGCAGGATCGCTAGTGCCCCAACCTACAAATTCTCGATTGTGGACCTTGGGTGAAATCCAGCATCCATAATTTGGCGCCCACCGTGGGGCCTTAGCGAATTATAGCAAACGAAGCTCACTCAATTCACTCTTTATAAAATGGTTGCTAATGGCTACTGGCAACGAACAGACGCCAGACTCTATGGTGACACAATTAGCCATGCTCCAGGAACGATTAGCCATCTCAGATACTCCATTTTTGGAGATCATCACTTCCATCGAACTACCAAGGAAGTTCAGTCCTCCAGATATGAAGATGTATGATGGATCAACTGACCCAGACGACCATGTTGTCCATTACAAATACAAGATGATATAAACGGGTTTGGCTCCTCATCAATGGGAAGCTGGTATGTACAAAGGATTTGGAGAAACATTAGATGGTCCTGCCCTCACCTGGTTTATCAATCTCCCATACAGATCCATCGAGTCTTACCAACAGCTAGCAGACAAATTTGTGGAGCATTTTGTAAGTTCTTGCAAGCTTGAGAAGACCACCAATGACCTTAATGCCATCCAACAACGGAGAGGGGAGTCATTGCGAAGCTACGTGGCTCGCTTAAATAAAAAGAGTATAACAATCTCATATCTCTATCAGCCTACTGCAGTGGAAGCATTCAGAAATGGATTACTTTCAGAAAGTGGACTCTACAAAAAGCTCACTAAATTTCGATGCTATACTATGGATCAAGCCATGACTCGAGCCCAAATCGAGATCAGGTGGGAGGAGGATAAGAGGAACAAGAAGAGAGAAAGTTCCACCAGCCATCACAATGAGAGAAGCTCGAATCCTCCCAAACGACATAATAAATGATACGTTAATAATACATCTTAATAAGATATCACTTGATGTAATTAGACCAAAACAAAAGAGCCATAGATCACCCATTGTCACCTTGGGGATATCATAGCTTCCCACACAAGTATTCATTGGTTACTTTAAAAAAAAATCATCATTCACAAAACTCCAACTTATGGAGAAACTCATTTGCTCCAATCGACAACATAAAAAATCATCCGGCCCAATCAACATACCTCTCCCAGTCGACTAAGAAAGGAACAATAAGCTTCCATCCAGTAGAACCATTTTTTCTATCACTCATATGATGAAGCAATGTATCTGACATGACCGCCCCAATCGACACTTCGTGTGAAGAGTTGGCATGAAGAGGATATCCCGATAGACAATACTCTAATGAAGAATGGCATGGACATCCCAGTCAACTTTACCAGCTTATCACTTGCTAAAGATCACAATCGACACTACATATATGATGGTTTAGAATTGAGAAAAGATTCCACTCGACACTCCACGTATGAGGTTTGACACTTGTTTAAGATCTCATTCTACATGAGATGGAAGAAGACCTAGCACGAGACAAATGTGTCATTCGACATTACATGGAAGACTTATTAGTATTTGACAGAGAGTCTATTCGACACAACTGGGAAGAAGTCTTAGCTAGAGACTGAGGCTCCACTTCATATGACAAGGAATAAGTCTTAGCTAGAGGCTGAGGTTCCACTCCACACGACATGGAAGAACTCCTAGCTGGGGCTGAAGCACCACTCGACACGACAAGGAATAGGTCTTAGTTAGGGGCTAAGGTGTTGGGGTTGGTGCTCAGAGCGCCAATTCCCGGTTGTATTTCTGTTAAATACTTCTGTAAAACATTATATTATGAATAATATATGCAGTTTCTATAAATAATCTATTTTTCTATATGGTAAAGACGTAATGACCCTAGAATGATTAGTCATGATGCAGTTGCAAAAACGTCGCAATGGACATTGAGTAGTATCATGACGTTGTCATTCTCAGACAGTTCATGGTCAAGGTTTACACTACTTGGTCAGTATAGTAAACCCGTTGAGACCGGTACATGTCGTATACTGGAATATATGATTCCAATGGTTTCTCAATGAACCATTAGTCTTGGAGACTAGTATAGACGTGTAGGTGTTTATAGCGGATAAACACTGAATGACTCACCGAAGATTCTTAATGGATGGTACACCAGCGTCAATAAGAATCTTCTTGGGTTGAGTAGCACTTGTGATTCTTAGACTTGAGATGCCATTGTGGGCACATGAGACATCTTCTACACTTAGACGGCAGTCACGTCACCGATCTATTAAGATCAGACCTCCGCTTGTTCGTTGGGTGTAGATAGATCCTCAGGGTGTCCTATGTGTGTCAAGATAGGATCCGTCAGTTCTGTGTACCAGAGCATAGGTAGTCCATATGATTAGCAATCAGATAAAACCATGGGCCCGTGGTAAAGTTTAGAAGCTAGTTCTAAACATTCTTTTTGAGATTGCTAATGGAATAGTCGACTGGATAATCCCTATAGAGATTTGACGTTTACATCTATATCTCTGGGACTTATCCGGATACCTGTGACGGAGGAATTATACATTTGCCATGACCTCGACCTGTATGGTTCAGCGAGATTATCCGTGATCGTCATAATCTACGGGTGGATAGATTATGGACACGAAATTAGATTTCGTGACGGATATACCTGAATCTAGAGAGTCTCAATAATGAAACATACTCGTAGAGCACTAGAGCAACATTAATAAATAATATTGATTATTTATAAAGTTGTTTAAAGGTTAAACGCAAGATACATGCTAAAGGGACCCGATAGTCATTTGCTTAATTATTGTGTATTTACATTTAATACTTGATTAATTTAAATACACATTAATTAATAGTCAAATTGAGATATTTGACTTATATCCTAAATGAATATATGTTTTTAATATTTAATGTACATATTATACATATATTTGATATATTTGTATTTAATTAATTAATTAATTATTTAATTGTTAAATGATTAAATTAATTAAAATATAAATATCTTAACTTTGGGTATTTGTTTAGAAATGATTAAGTTGCCTTTGTTGACTTTATATAAATATCATTAAAGTGTTATTAGATATTTATGCAAGTTGATTTAATGAAATTGCAAATGAAATTGAAATTTATATTTTTGTATTTGGTTTAGCCAAATTCGGCCAAGGCATAATTTGCCCTAATATAAATGTTTTCATTTCATTTCATTTGGATAACCTAATACACTTTACAAGAACACCATTAAAGAAAACAAAGAAAGCAAGTGAAGGAGAAAAGGAAAAAAATTAAAGAAAAGCTTGGATTTTGTAAGTTTTTCAAACTTACTATTAGAAAGGAATTTGTTCCTTAGGATCTAGGCAACATCTTGTGATGTTCTTAAGTTATTCTTTTCATTATTTCTTATGTTTTTGATGATGGAATTTTGGTTGAAAGTGCTGAGCATGTGTGATGAAGAAAGCTTGTAACTATTGTAGTTATAATCATTCTTTTAAGGTTTTTGAAACCATGTTGCTAATCTAGAGTTATTGACCCACTCTTAAATGACCTAGATTTGATCTTGAGTTGTTTCATTGTGTTGATACTTGGATTGGATGGAAGAATGATGATTGAAGTAATTGATTTAATGTATTTGGTCTAATTTGTCCAATTTGTGAAAATTGAAAAATTAGGGTTCATGACTAATTCCAAATTTGGGGGTTTTCATATATGTTGTGTATTTATGTGTGTATATGATGCATATAAAGTTTCGTGTTGATTGGATATCATTTGGATGTGTCTTGAAGCATGAAAGTGCAAAATGCACAAATTGGAGCCTAAAGGAGGCTCTCGGCCAAGTGATGGATTTTGGGGATATTGGTTGCTTTGGTGTTTTGATGTTTTGAACATCATAAGTTCATCTTGGAAATGATTTAGAATCATTCAAAATTGATTTGATCAATTTCGGATTAAAATGGACAAAAATACAAAGTAAGGGTATTTCGGTAAATTCACTTAAATATGATTTATTGAATTTATTTTCATAATTTGATTATTGGAATGTTAAATAAATATGTTTATTTAATTAATCCGAGAAAAAATTTTGAAATCTGAAAATCGGATTTTCACCGCTTCCGCTGCGTTACCGGATTCACCCCCTAAAAACCCCTACATAAGGTTCCAATCGACACGACATGGAGGAAGGATCAGCTATTGGCTGAAGTTTCATTCGATAAATAGATGTAAACTCGACTCAAGAAAGATACTTCAAATGAAGATACATCATGAGATGATGTCCCACTCGACATTACAATGATGTAGACTCTACTCAAGGATGATGCTCCAAATGAAGGTTCACTATGAGGTGAATGTCCCACTGGAAACTACACTTAGCATGAGGCGAATGTCTCACTCGACATGACACGTATGAAGCTTTATACTTATTTAAGATCCCATTCGAAAAGACATGGATGTCACATTCCTCAGAAGACATGAAAGGTTAGTCATCATCTTCATACGACATTGATTTAATATCGCCAACTCCAGACTACATAGGGAATCTTTTATCATGCATTGTAGAATGAATAACCTTCTTGGACCTCCATCAAGTCCAATCGACCGACCTTCATCAAGTTAGGTAGTATGAAAAATCCCTTGGACCCCCATAAGGTTCAATCGACCGACCTTCATCAGGTTAGGTAGTATGAAGAATCCATTGGACCTCAATCGGGCCCAGTCGACCGACCTTTATCAAATCTAGTAGGATGATGACCCTCATGGACCTTCATCAGGTTCATTCGACCGAAGTCTCATGGTCTTCAGACGACATGGTCTCAGATAACAAGTCCTGTAGAATGAGGAATTATACTCTCATTGACCTTTGTCAGGTCTTGTAGAGTGAGGATTGTAGAATGGGGAATGAAGACCCCCATTGACCTTTGTCAGGTCTCGTAGAATGAGGATTGTAGAGTGAGAAATGAAGACTCTCATTGACCTTTGGCAGGTCTTGTAGAGTGAGGATTGTAGAATGAGGAATGAAGACCATCACTGACCTTTGTCAGGTCTTGTAGAGTGGGGATTGTAGAATGATGAATGAAGACCCTCACTGACCTTTGTCAGGTCATGTAGAGTGAGGATTGTAGAATGAGGAATGAAGACCCTCACTGACCTTTGTCAGGTATCGTAGAATGAGGATTGTAGAGTGAGAAGTGAAGACCCTCCTAGACCTTCATCAGGTCCAGTCGACCATAGCCTCCATTTGACCTTCATCATGACTAGTGGAGTGAAGACCTTCAAAGACTTTCATCAAGTCTAGACGATATTGAAGACTCCTCTGGTCCTTTGACTCGTAGTATGAGGATACATTGAAGACTCTTCTGGTCCTTTGACCAGTAGTATTGAGATTATCCTGACCTTCACCTGGTTCAGTCGACTGGGAACATTCCATGTGGCTCATGTAGATTCAAGTTCAAGATCTGGCCTTCATCTGGTCCAGACGACATTGAAAACTCCCATGGTCCTTTGACCCGTAGTATGAGGATTATCCTGACCTTCATCTGGTTCAGTCAATAGGGGACATCCCCCAAAGACTCATGTCGAGTCAAATGAAGACCTGGACTACTCTCAGTCCAGACGACAATGTTGTATGACTTATATCCTGAACCTTCATCTGGTTCAGTCGACCGAGGACATCCCCCATGGACTCATGTCGAGTAAAGTTGTAGACATTGACTACACATGTTGTATGACTTATATCCTGAACTTTCATCTGGTTTAGTCGATCGGGGATATCCCTCATGGACTCATTCGAGTCAAATTGTAGACATGGACTACACATGTCGTATGACTTATATTCTGAACCTTCATCTGGTTCAGTCAACCGGGGACATCCCCCATGGACTCATGTCGAGTCAAGTTGTAGACATGGACTACACATGTCGTATGACTTATATCCTGAACCTTCATCTGGTTCAGTCGACTGGGGACATCCCCCATGGACTCATGTCGAGTCAAGTTCTAGACATGGACTACACATGTCGTGTGACTTATATCCTGAATCTTCATCTGGTTCAGTTGACCAGAGACATCCCAGATGGACTCATGTCGAGTCAAGTAGTAGACATGGACTACACATGTCGTATGAATCATATCTTGAACCTTCATCTGGTTTAGTCGACCGGGGACATCCCCCATGGATTAATGTAGAGTCAAGACCTAGCCCTTATCTGGTCCAGACGAAATTGAAGACTCTACTGGTCCTTTAACCAATAGTATGGAGACTGTCCTGACCTTCATCTAGTTCAGTCGACTGGGAACATTCCTCATGGGCTCATATAGAGTCAAGTTCAAGATCTGACATTCATCTGGTCCAATCGACAGGGTCATTCCCACAAACTCATAACGATCTCTTAGATCAACATCCATATCTGGTAAACTGAGGTTCATTATTGGTATTTACTTAGCTCTATCAACATGGTATGATCTTTGACAGATCCAAACGACATCAACGTCCAGGTACGCTTACATGCTTTATACATACCTCATACGACACACGCGTCAAGTACTCTCCAAGACAATGACTCTTTGACTTAGAGAGTATGGGACAAACTGTACGGGCCAAATTTGGTCCCAGGGCAATTTCGACATTTTACTTCAGGCCCAATCCTAAATGCACCCCAGACTCCCCAAACAGTCCCCAAAATGAGATCCAGGCCCAAGTCTCCCTCTCAAACCCACAAGGAAGGGCTATCATCCTGCAAACATGAGAGCCCAATTTAAGGAGTGAATGTCGGCCCAAAGTTGTTACACCAGCCCAAGTAAAATACCATACCAATACCATGTCTCAGACCCACCATACGACAGCCCACGAAATGCTCAGACTCATAAATACCCCTCATAACCCAACAGTTTTCAGTCTTAATGACTGCCTATAATACTCCTTCATGACACGACCGTTACCAACACACAAAACGTATGTCACTCAACGCATTCATGAATCTCACCTCAAATAGCCTATAAAAGGAACCAAGATCCAGAAGAGATGGAGGTCACAACTCTCATACTTGAGCTCTCTAAGCTTATTACCCTCTGAAACACCGGCCACCGCCCCCATGGCAGTCAACATAAGTCAAGGTAACATCAAGCCTTGCTCTTCCATTATTTACAGCTCGTCTTCGCTACTGACTTGAGCATCGGAGTGCCTACGGAACCCACCACACCGGTGGGCAGTAACCTCCACGCTCATTCTACCTTTGTTTTGCAGGATCGCTAGTGCCACAACCTACAAATTCTCGATTGTGGACCTCGGGCGAAATCCAGCATCCACATGTAGTGTTTTAGAAACACCTGGATGTGTAATTGATACTTTAAGACTAAAATGAGCAAAATGTAAAATTTAGTATTTTTCTCGTTCTACTGTGAAACCCTATAAAATCGTATTTTTGCCAACATATTATTTAGCAGAAGACTCTATTCATGTTCCTGCATCAATATTTTTTTTTAAAAAAAAAAAAAAAATTAGCAAATTATAATTCAATTTTATCTTTCTTCAATACAAAGTTATGGTTACCATCAATCTTACCAACATCAGTGATCCATGTGACCAGTGGCAGATCCAAGAATTTTATCCAGCAGAGGTTTAATATAATATAACTAATTTTTTATTACATAACAAGTCTTAACAAAAGTAATAAGTGTCAAAATATTGAACATATTCCAACACTATTGACTATTGACTAATAGTTTCATTATCAATGGAACAATACATCTTTTTCTGTGTATGTAACTAAATTATCATTCAATCATTGATCACCCATATGATTTTGTAGTTGATTATTCAAAATATTAATGGCTGAAAATGCTCTCTCTACCGTTGCAGCAGCTACAATAGAATTAAACCAATATAATCAATAAATAAACTAATGGAAAAAATTATCATTTTTAATCTTAATCATTATCCTTGCAAGTTCACCGATCTCTTTTAATCTTGAAAAGTCAATTCTAGAACGCAAATCTCCAATTTAAACTTCCTGATTGACAATGAGTTAGGGGATTTAGAGATGAGATGGTTTTTTTTTTAATTTATTTTCTATTATAAATGATGATTTTGTTTGTTTGTTTATTTGTAGTTTTAATTTTAAATGACAATGGCTAAGAAACAAATAAGAAAAATTAGGCTACTTAAGAATATTTCAAGCAAAATAAATAAATGTATTTAAATATGTTAATAAAAATATAAAAACAACAACAAAGACTTTATCAACAAGGGCTTGTCTATCATACCTTTGGGTATCACATACCCAAGGGTTGTCTACCGTTGGATTCACTTTAAGTGAATTCAACGGTAGATATTTAAAAAATTAAAAAATAAATAATTTATTAAAATAGAAGAAATAACATGTTTAACCGGTCACATGTAACTATGACAATTGAATATGCAATTAATATCATTAGACATGCAACTTCCTACAATAAACATGAAATATTTTATAATTTGAAACCTTTATCATTAGACTTGCAACCACAGTCATTAGACTTGAAAATTTTAGCATTAAAATGAAATGGAATCTACCTCGAAAAACGCATATGTAACTATCACCATTGAATATGAAATTTCTACTATTACACTTGCAACATTCACCAATAAATATGTAATATTTCTAATATGAAACCTTTAACAATAAACATGCAACATGAAACCATTGGACTTGAAATTTTAGTAATAACATGCAATTGCATCTGTCATTTGCCTCGAAAAACGCACATGTAACAATGACCATTGAATATGCAATTTCTACCATTACACTTGCAACATTCACCAATAAATATGTAATATTTCTAATATGAAACATTTAACAATAAACATGCAACACGAAACCATTGGACTTGAAATTTTAGTAATAACATGCAATGGAATCTACCTCGAAAAACACACATGTAACAATGACCATTGAATATACAACTTCTACCATTACACTTGCAACATTCACCAATAAATATGTAATATTTCTAATATGAAATATTTAACAATAAACATGCAACACGAAACCATTGGACTTGAAATTTTAGCATTAACATGCAATGGAATCTACCTCGAAAAACGCACATGTAACTATCACCATTGAATATGCAACTTCTACCATTACACTTGCAATATTCACCAATAAATATGTAATATTTCTAATATGAAATATTTAACAATAAACATGCAACACGAAACCATTTGACTTGAAATTTTAGCAATATCATGCAACGGAATCTACCTCGAAAAACGCATATGTAACTATCACCATTGAATATGCAACTTCTACCATTACACTTGCAACATTCACCAATAAATATGTAATATTTCTAATATGAAACCTTTAACAATAAACATGTAACATGAAACCATTGGACTTGAAATTTTAGCAATAACATGCAATTGCATCTGCCATCTAACAATGACCATTGAATATGCAACTTATACCATTAGACTTGCAACTTTCACCAATAAATATGTAATATTTCTAATATGAAACCTTTAACAATAAACATGCAACATTAAACCATTGGACTTGAAAATTTCAGCAATAACATGAAATTGAATCTACCTCGAAAATCACACATGTAACTATGACCATTGAATATGCAATTAATATCATTAGACATGCAACGTCCTACCATAAGCATGAAATATTTTATAATTTGAAACATTTACCATTATACTTGCAACTACAACCATTAGTCTTGAAAATTTTAGCATTAACATGAAATTGAATATGCCTCGAAAACCGCACATGTAACTATCTCCATTGTACATGCTATTAATACCATTAGAAATGCAACGTGTGCCAAAAAATATGAAACATTTTCTATTATGAAATTTTTAACAATAAACATGCAACTGTAATCATTATACTTGTAATTTTTAATAATAACATACAACAAAATTTTTATTTATTTTATTTTTATGAATATTTTATAATTTTTTTATTAAAAATAATATTTATATTTTTTTTTTGAAACAACTGGCTGCAACCGATTGTTGCAGCCAGTTGTTCCCTTTCTTTTTTGCTTTGGGTATTGCTGACGTCCCTTGGGTATCACATACCCAGGGGTACGCTAGCAATGCCCTATCAACAAAAAATCTAGATCTTGTTGGGCCTATAGTAGGTCCGCTCATGCACGTGGCCAGTGTGATCTCGGCATCTCGCTAATAACCAAAGATCTCCACCTATTATGACTTTCATCAATGTACTTGAAATACATGTGACAAAACGAATCAACGAATTAAATTTGTATCGAATCCTAAACGAATCGAATCAAAACGTGATGGATTCGTATTCGATTCATTTATTAAACGAATCCTAATATCAGGATTCGTATTCGATTCGTTTATTAAACGAATCGAATACGAATATTCGTTTAGTCAATGATATTATTTAATAAAATAATTTACCACACTTAATTTACATTAATTCTTCATAAATATATACATATGAAATATGTAATTAATATATTTACTAAAAATACCTCACCAAATATCGAAAATATTACTTTTTTCTATGATAATTAACTATAATTTCTCGAATCTTAATTGAAAATTAACAAGAAGTAAATAAAAATAATAAAACGAATCCTAAACGAATAAACGAATTAATGAGCTTAAATTCGTATTTGATTCGTTTAATAAACTAATCGAATCGAATTGACCCATTTATTAAACGAATTCATTTTTTCAAACCTATATTCGCTTTAAAGCGAATCGAATCGAATCAAACGAATAAACGAATCCTGACCCAAATTACCATATTCATTGTGCTTTTTGTGTACTAAAACAACTATATAACAACTCTATTGTCAGTGCTAGCTGTAGAACCCAAGTGCATGGATGGCCAATTGCAAATCCACCATTAGGTGGAGTTTGAAAAATTGGTGTGAGCGTACAAAATTATTTTCGGTGAGCATTATTTATTTGTTGAAATTGTGAGCTTAAATTTTATTATAAATACAGAGTTCATTTGTGAGTAAGAAGCCCCAAGTAAGAGAGTTTAGAATGTTTGCTCCAGGTAAGAGAGTTAAGAGAGTTGCTCCATGTAAGAGAGTAAGATCCTACAAGCTCATGTAAATAGAGAGTGTAGTTTGAGTGATTTTTTTTTTTTGTACAAGTTTTGTAATACTTGTAAATTCTATTCAAGTAGTATTAGAGAATATCTATTTTTCCATATAAAACACTCTTCAGTGATCAGAGAATCACAACACTAACATGCATTTGTTGTAACTGGTAAGCTTGATGCTGGTTTAATCTATTGGCCGTGAATGCCATTTTACATCAGCAATCATCCGAGTTCAAGTAATAATAAGATGTAAGGGTTAGGTGTTCAAGGGATGAGATTTTTCGTCCCATTCAAACTTTTGAGAGGAAAAAAAAATAGATTAAACATTTGACAAGATAATCTTGCCAACTTGGATGGCTAGCTCTTGGTACTGCAAGAAACCATTGACTGTAATTAGATTTTTATTTATATAACTTCTTTGAATAAACTGGGATTCCTTTCTTAAAAGTGATAATTGATCCCATGGATAATATTCATATAACAAAGCATATTACAATTTTAAAAGAAAAATAAAAGATGCCGTTCAACCAAAATCTATTAAGAGATGACAAGTCTGGAAATGATAAGGATCATAGCAATTCACAACCCAATCTCTATGATCCTTTCTTTGTTATAGTTAAGTTTTGAGTTGACTTCAATATTCTTTCTTTAATCCAATTCAATGAATTCCAACTGGATTTTGCTAATATACTACGGTATCGGTACCGTGAGCATATTAAAGTTGAAATCTGGAGTATTGAACTTAAAACATAGGTCATTGAATTTGAAATTTCTACCATTCAACTTGAAATTGATATATGAAATAAGATTCGAGTTCAATGCTCTGTTTTAAGTTCAATATCCATTGTTTCAACTAATACTGGATATTGTACACGTGCCCCCTTCTACTTTTGTACAGTTCATTCATGTTCATGTGGCATTAGACTGGTTTGGACAACTATGAAATCTTATCTTCAATTGCAACTTCATTTTGTTTGGTTTTCTTTTTTAATTCCTTTAGAGTTTCTTGTTTGGTTTTCTTTTTTAATTCCTTTAGAGTTTCTTGTTTGGTTTTCTTTTTTAATTCCTTTAGAGTTTCTATCATGTTAATACACATAATCATTCCCACAAGATATGAGGCTCAGAAAATGAGAGAAGCTCATGTCTAATCCCCAAAATTTAACAAAATAAACTGCAACACTGTTAAGTGTGTTGTATTTCCTCCTATTGAAAAGCAAAAAAGAACAGGAAAAAAGAAAAACAAATGTGATACACAATAGGTTTCATATTAAATAATCCATTCCGAGTCTCACAAAGGATTCACAATTCGTACAAGAATGCAAAAAGTAATACACCATCTAAAAGATTACAAGACAAATTGCTCAGCGGGGAAGAACTAATTAATCTAGTTGTTGATGTTTTCACTGGCTGGACGCAGGAACAGTATCTTCACCATTTGTTGTGTCAACTGCAGGTGACTTCTTTACAAGAGACTTGGGTATGTCAACATCATCCTGCACACAACGTTGTTGAGGGTGTGATAACAGCACACACATATGACGGAAGAGGATGCGTGCTAATCCCTGCCCGCTTTCATAGATGTAGCCCTCATTCTCAGAGACGTGTTCAAGGGAATCAACAAGTGTATCATAGACCTCCTGGGGGCAATTGTCAGGTCCAGGCTTGTCATGGAGGTACAAAACATCCATAGTGAAGAGCTTCTGGTTTACAGGCCATTGATGTTGTGGTCTTACAGATGATCTGCAGTATATAAGAATCTACATAGAGCAGAATATCAGACCTCATGTAGCATTGCAGTTCACATGAACGCTTCTTATTATGATCTAAATTCAGAATGAAGTTGTAATAAGAGGGAAACGGGATGCTTCAAAGAAAATATTCAAAAACAAGCAAAATTGTTTCAAATAGTTGTCAAAACTATGGAGGTGCCATTAAATTAAATGAAGAAAATGTGATTTTATGAAGATGAATTATGGTGTTGTAAGCACACTCAAGGACTATTTAAACTACTTGCAAATTTCAATGAGAGAACAAGATAAATAAATAAAAGAACTTGTGTATTCAGCAAAAATGCATAAGCACGTATATATAGCAAAGTGAAAAGACTAAATCTTACCACATGGAGAATCCGGTTCTGTGCACGAGATTTCTTTGCTTCATGAGATGCTAACTTGAAGAGATGGGTGAGATCTGCCTGACCATAGGAAGAAGTGGCCGAAAGCCCCCGAAGTGCAGCCATAGTAGACTCTACTTCACTGCTGAACTCTTTCCGAAGCTACAACATATCAAATACGAAACATATAAAAGTTCTTAATTTCAACAAAAAGAGCAAAAGAATATAATAAACACTAATTTGATAAGAGCCAATGCAACATTTTGTTCACACAGCATCAAAGTGGGGTTTGTTCAACCACATAACCATACCGGCAATGCTACACTTACAAAGTTTGTATCCCCACTGACATGGCAAACTCGTATAAAAGTGAAAGTTCGTGATTACCCTAAGTTCTAACCCTATGCGGAATTAATCACAATTAATCAAGACAAGTCCTAATTAATGTGCCTATGGATTCTCAACAAGCAACCACAATATAAACAAATTAAATACAATTGCGGAAAATAAATCCACTACATTGAAGAAAATTCTTCACTTTATTCTCAATTTTGATGATGATGATTAATTTTTTTTCTAATTAATCACAACAATAGAACCCTAAAATGTACGACAAGTCGTCCAAAATTTCAATTGAGATATAAAAAAGAAAAAAAAAGAGGAAAAAGAGAATAATACCAAGAGCGTTTTGGCTTGAGGGTGGCAAAAGCGAAACGGTGATCGGGATTGATAGAGAGCTTGGAGTTAACAAAGAGAAGGATAGATTGCTTGATAGCATCCAATCTTGTGATTGGTTTGCCATTAAAGCCAGTTGATTTCATTTCCACTAGCGATTCTGAGTCCACGTCGACACAAAACATTATGTCTTCGTTGCTTGTGCGCATTGGCGGCAGCGTGAATCGCCCTGTTCCTGACCTTCCTCCTCCTCCTCCTCCTTCTATTCCCTCCATCGCTATCCAATTCTCTGCTATCGTTCGTTTGTGACAGAAACGCTGCGTTTAGGTCTGACACAGACAAGCCAAGCCCCGTATGTATTGAACGAATTATTTATTTATTTATTTATTTTGTTAGGATTTGATTCATTTCTCTTGTCTTGAAAAAGAATACATCAGTACGACACCGTTTTCCTCGTCTCCTGATGACGTGGAAAAAACGACACTGTGTGACCAAACATACCCCCATGAAAGATTTAAAACGAGGGTAGTTTGGTAATACCATACGAACTTGAATTTGGTTATTTTTGCTAAAGTACCCCATTTTAAATTTTCTCAGTTGTGAAGATCACGATCACGATTGCTTGCTCCTCCTGATTGGTCTCTCTCTCTCCAAACATATAGACATTTCCTAGGTAAATTTTTATATCTCCTCACTCGATATTATTTATTTTTTGTATTTAAATGCTATTAAAATTTGTTGACGGCGGATTTTCGTCTCAGAAGCAATAAGGGAATACTACTCCCGAAACAATTCTCCTTCAACTGTGAATTTATTTGGTTATGGAGACCAAAAACAAACTTTAGCTAAAAAGTAGATGAACGCACTTATCAACAAAGAGTTTAACGTGGTTCGGTGGATCGAATCCAACCTACGTCCACGGGCACAAAATGGGTATGATGTTTTATTACTGAAACGTGCTCGGCCGACCTGTTTTGTGATCGGTCAATGTAAAAACCGAGATGTTAGGGTTTACATGATAGTTTTATTCCTTCTTTTGTAATCTCGTTTTTGGTAATCAACTAGCTCACCCTTACAAATGTGTTTCCCCCTCCTATTATACTAGTAAGGAGGCGTGTTTTTCCCACATCTAGATGATGTCACCCATGTGGGCTCATTAATGGAATTCTTTCCCCCAAGGCCACTTGGCCGAAAATATCTTACTTCTTTTATTACTGTGTCTCATCACTTTATCTTGTATTTTGCACCTGTAAGGATGATGTCACATCATCTTATCCTGTAAGAATGAGGCGGTGGAAAATATTTCGTCATCAAACCGGTCTTCATGAGGTCGGTCACCATGGTCCTCTGAACTGAGGATGCTGCTGCCGATCCGACTATGTTTAACCATCCGTTCTGAAGTGGTCGGTCAAGGGTTACCAGGTAGTCGGCTGATACTGTTTATGCATGTGAATACGATATCTAGTCAACAGTATCCTGAAGGTCGGGCCGGTATTTAGTGTTTGGTCAAAAGAAGTTCAACCATTGTTGAAGCTGGTCTCCCACATAATACCCTTTTCTACCCTTGCCGCACTGCTCAAATGTCTTGGTGTCAGAAATCACCATCAACAAAATTGTTATTATAGTAACAAGTATTTTTTTTCCTGGGGTGGTGACTGAAATGGTTGGAAAAACAAATGTGTAAGATGCTTGGTTGGTTGATAAATTGCATATGTTGTTAAAATATTAACTACGAGTTTAATAATCAAGTGTAAATAATCCCACATTAGAAAAGAATATATATATATATATATATATATATACACGGGGAATGTATATGTGACTCATAATCTAATTGCATTCTTCATTGAGAACTCTCATTCCAATTAGATAATTTTGACAGATTTACTACAAATGTTAAGATCAAAAGCATTTCAATTGTTGGTGATTATGATGGAACAAATACTTTTAAAGCCCGACCCGTCTCGGGCTCGGGCCGGGCTTGACTCGAGCCCGATTTTTTTAATATAAAAATTTATATATATATATATAATATATATATATATATATATATATATATATATATATATAATTTATTATATAAATAAATATATTTTTATTTATTTTAATCACGGGCTGGGCCTTGACTTTTTTAGTTGAGCCCGGCCCGGACTCGAGCCGGGCCACCGAATTTAAAGCCCGGCCCGGGTTTTTTTGACCCCGGCCGGGCCAAATACTTTTAATGCCCCACGAACCATTCATTAATCCATATTTTTGGTATTCCAAATTCCAAAATGTAGCAAATACCACATTATACTTCCCCGACAATTTTAGGGGTGACTACATTGGCCTAAAAGGAGAAGCTACCCAGGTTATATATTGGCTGAGATCAAATTTGATGAATTTGTAGTTGCCTTTATTTTGTTAATTGTTTTCTGCATCATTTCGTTTGTTTTTAGTCTATTGGGTAACAGTCAAAGAGAGACGCTTTGGAACAATTGTTTATGAACTGATGCTGAATCTCTCTGCTCACAAGCAAGGATTGTCCTTACATTGCAAGATGGTTTCATATGTTGTGTCTTCAAACTTCTTTCTTTGTTTTTTTTTTTTGTTTGAAAAGTTGGAAATTCTGCCGTCAAACCATCGAACCTAAGCGGGAGCAGGTAAAACCTCTGGTTATCTCATACTCTTACAAGAAATACTCCCTGAACTCGAACTCAGGACTTGACAACCAAATTTTAAGCCATTTTGAAATCAATCTCACCATCGTACGAATGTGAAATTTTATCCATGTCGTCTGCTTGTGAAATCATGTTCGATCTTTTATGTCTGATATGTCACTGTATAGCTTCATTCTATCTATAAGAACTAATAACCGTGCAGAACAAAGGCTAAAGGCGGTGGTAGTCTTTCCCACATAGGATTGGCAACGGGGTCAAATTTGGAAAAACCTATCCCCAAATTTAAGTATTGTTGTTGGCTCCAAAAGTTGGGTTAAACGCGAGCGTGCCAGAGAAGTGAATCATTAACGTAAAAAGACGGACTTCTATTGAGCGACTATAAAAATTATGGATCCAAAACCTGCAAGGGATAGAGAGGATGCTAAAAAAATATTAAGAGCTGAAACTAATAGAATTAGAAATTTTACTAGAATTGAAAATCTAAAATTACAAATGAATACCTGAAAGAAAATTAACTACATAGCTAACTAAGAGAGTAATTGAAAATTGACATGCTTTGGGTTTTTTGATCGATGTGTGAGTGGAGCTCTCTTTTTGGTCCTCTTTGGTATGAGTGGCAATTGGCCGGGTCGGGCCGGGCCCGGGCTTTGATAAGCCCGGCCTGAGCTTGGAAATTAATATTCAAGTCCGGGCCTGGGAAAAGCCCGACCTGAGCTGTTACCAGACCGGCCCGTCTCGGGCTCGGGCCGGGCTTTATCTGGCTCCGTTTTTTAATAATAAACAAATTATTTTTATATATAATTTTTAAAAATAAATATAAATATAATTTTTTTAAACCCGGGTCGGGTCAGGCCGGGCCTGGGCCCGAGCAGGGCCTCATATTCCAGGGCCGGACCGGACCGGGCCTGGGCCCGAGCGGGGCCTCATATTCCAGGGCCGGGCTTTTTTGTCATGCTTACTCTTTGGCTTTTATAGCTCCTGAAAATAACTTCTCCCTTATCAACTTCCTGTATGTTCTGCTAACTTCCTTCATCCATTCTTCGAACTCTCTTCAACTTCATGCATCTTCTATTAACTTCTTTCACCAACTCCATATGTTCTCTTCATTCATCCTCCAAGTTCTTGTATTTTCTGTCAACTTCCTCCAAGTGCTAATCAACTTCATGCACTTGTTTTGCTAAATTCATTCCTCCACTCCTCTAACTCTCTTCAACTTCCTGCATATGTTCTGTATGTCCTGCTAACTTCCTCCACCCATCCTCCAAGTTCATGTGTTTTCTATCAACTTCCTCCAAGTGTTAATCAACTTCTTGCACTTGTTCTGCTAACTTCATTCCTCCACTCCTCTAACTCTCTTAAACTTCATGCATATGTTTTGTCTGTTCTGCTAACTTCCTCCACCCATCCTCCAAGTTCATGTGTTTTCTATCAACTTCTTCCAAGTGCTAATCAACTTCCTGCACTTGTTATGCTAACTTCCTTCCTCCACTCCTCCAACTCTCTTCAACTTCCTCCATATGTTCCGCCTGCAGGGCTGGTCCTGAGTTTTTGGGTGCCCGGTGCGAATGATCAAAATGTGCCCTTTTTTTATTACGAAAACATGTTTAAAAAAATAATATTTAACGAGGGTTGGAACCCAGTCGAAGCTGGGGGGCTAGGCCCTCACGCCCAAATTATATTGCTGAAGAAAATATACAAAGGGGGGGACATAGTACCTAAATCCCGACAACAAAAAATACAATCATAAACAACCATTCCTAACAAAGCTCCTTGAAATTTCAACCTTTAAGAAATTGTCTTCTAGCATTTTTTGAAGCAAAATCATCAATTATATCATTATACTCCAAGTCTTCAATCTCATCATTTTCAATACATAAGATTGCTAATCCATTTAGCCTATTGTGGGAACACAGAAACTGGGCGACGCATGCTGTTCCGGGCTCGCGGCCCGGTTGGGAGTACAGAGTAGCCCGCGGGGGACTAAACCGGAGAATAATGGAGTCGCCACCCGGTGTGAACCGGGAAAATGATTTAAGGCCGCACTCACCCCTCGCAAGGGAAGACCTCAAACCGTTGGGTTCGGAATGGTCCCTTACTTATGCCACTTGTAATAAAATGATTTATGCAATAATTTAATCGAGTCTAGCAACATACATTCCTAAGGGCATTATATTTCTAAGCTCACATGCATAAGTACATCATAACAGCAAACATGCAATAGCACACGGCAATCTCATGAACATACTTCGATCATATAATGCGGAAAACAAAGAACAATCTAGACATAATGCAAATTCCAAACGCGAAACAAATGATTAATCATGCTTGAAAATGAACAACTAAATAGGCTAAACCATGCTTAAATACCATCTCATGAACACATCAAATAGATAAATGCAGGGATACAAATAGTATGATTGATTACATGATACCAGAGAAATCACCTAAGAAACAATTATGCATGACATGTGATGAAAATGACTCAGTTCAGTGTATGTGCGTTCGTGTAGCGTTCGAACGGTAAACAGAAGGTTCTCGTTCGTGTGAACGTGACCAGACCTGATGAAACAAAATGAATGCGCGTTCGAGTAGCTTTCGAAAAACTCGTTCGAACGGTAAACAGAAGGTTAACCAGACCTGATGCGTGATAAAACTAAGGAAATATGTGCATGTTCGAGTAGCGTTAGTAAACGCGTTCGAACGGTAAACAGAAGGTTCGCGTTCGTATAGCGTTCGTAAACGCGTTCGAACGAACCGAGACAGAAAACATGCGTTCGTGAGTGACCTCAAAAAAAATAGTAAACAACATGACGCATACGTGAACGGGTGAATAGATGACCCCTAATAAATAATAACGGGCTACAAAGCGCTACAAAGCATCGTGGTAAAGGATTTTAACCTCTCGAAATAAAGGACATTTAATCCAACTTACTAAGCTCATGCGCTAATGACATAATGCATATAAAAATAAAGACAACGATATCAGACTTTGTATACCCGATTGAACACATCTTACATTCAACCGAATATACGTCATCCGGCGCGACGAAGCATCGTGGTAAATGATTTTAACCCCTCGAAATGGAGGACCTTTAATCCAACTTACTAAGCCCATACGCTTTATCTCATCATTACACAAACAAATAACATGCAGAATTTAAATAACGGATAATAAACGAATCAAACAACATAAAATAAAATATGTGTCGTTTGCTCAAGTGGTACGTGGAGTTGTATCCCAAGTACAGACCGCACTACTGTCCATTCGAATTCGGCTACGGAATTTATGTCTGGGTTTCCATCCTATATACCACAAGAGGCGACACATTTTCCATTTTATTCAAAGCCACAACATGCATCCATGAACGACTCTCATACGAAATAAATAACTAAAACGATTAAGAGATGAATAAAAATAAATACGGAGAGTGCCCTCAGGTCTAACCTTTTATGCCGACTCTCGGAAGTACCGTACGCGGTCGTCGGAAGGGTGGATGCTCTGCAACTCCTCCGGTTCACTGGTTCAACATTTCCCTTCACTGCTTCACTGTTCGGGCTACTGTTTTCCCTCTGTTTCGCTGCTGTTTTGCTACTGTATTACGGTCACTATTTTTGATGTTAAAGGGTTGCTGTTTAGGGGTGAGTTTCGGTGGTTACAGTGGGGTTTTGTGACTGTTTTGGTGATGCAGTTTTTTTTGTGGCGTTAGGGGACTGTTTTGAGGGGATTTGTGTGCTCGATTTTGGGTAGTGAAGGAGGTTGTTTTGCGTGTATCGTGGGTGATTTTCGGTGGTGGATGGTGTTTAAGGGGATGTGTATACGATTCTTGAGAGATAGAGAGAGTGGCCGAGAGGTTCAGGGTTATTTGCTTTGTGTTTTTGTTTTTGTGAGATTGAGCTATGAGGGGGAAGTGTTGGAATTGTGTTTCTTTTATAGACAAATGGGATGGGTGAATCCTTGTTTGACAAGGAAGGGATTTGTGCATTAAATGAGGATATGATTTAGTGTCATGCAAGGAAAGCCTAAGATTGATTGGGGGATAAGATTTGGTTAATTAGGAAGTTAATATATTTAATTTGTTTGGTTTTAGGCATGAAATTTGTTTAGTTTGGTATATAATAATCCTGATTGATTTTAATTAGGCATGATTTTATTTGATATTTATTTTAATTTGGTATATGATTTTTAGATTTTATTTAATTCCTCATGTGTTAAATATGTGTTTTATTAATTTGGATGTGTTTTATGGGCTTTGGTGGGCTAATTGGGCTTGGGTATGTGGCTAGCAGCAAAACCAGAAATACCGACACCGTTCGAACGCCGATTCGAACGCTACACGAACGCCCACAATCTGCTTGACGTTCGAACGTGGTCACGAACGCAGCACGAACGAAAACAGTGAACTTGTGAAATGAATCTGATGACATACTTATTCTGAATTTCCCCTTCCGACGTCCGTTTCCCGTGACTTCCGTGACATAAAAGGTAGTGCCTCTAAATGAGACTCATCATAGAGACTTATATGCAAAAATGCAGTGCCTACACCTATCTTGAGTCATGGTGGTCCACAAGTAAGATTTTAATAATTTCAATTTTGAAAAACTTCTTTCTGCATATGCCACGGTCACAGCTACAGTCAATAGTACACGATAAGCAATCATAACATTAGGACACATGTTGGTTTCTTTTACAAAGTTTGCTATTTCCATGGATGTCCAAGGGTTATTAGAGAGAAATGCTTCTTCAGGTAACATCATTTGCAACACCTGTAATTCAGAACATAAGTCCATTCCATCTATATCCATGGTATTTCCATGTTTCAAATGTGCTTCAAGGTTCATACAATTTTCTTTTAACTGTTGATCATCCAATGAAATTAACTTCGGTGCATCAAACAAGAAGCCAAAAATAGATTCAAAAGCCTTTAACTGTTCAAATCTGTTTTTCAGTTGAGAAAGAGCAATATCCACTATAACAAGAAAATAATATGTTCGAAATGATTCTTCAACATACTGTTGTTCCCTCTCATTACCATCAACTTCATCATGATGTCTTTTTCTAGGTCTATGACGTTTAGTTTGAAAAACAGGTTCAATTTCCGAATCAAGTGCAATTTCTTTAGCATCACGCATGGAAGAAGCAAAACCAGTTTCTCTGTAGTTTTCAAAAAAGATAACAAGTGCTTCCAGTGCCTTTACAGCAACATCAAGACGCATGTCTTCAGATTGTAATTTTTTGCTCACCATGTTAATCTTCAACAAAATGTCATACCAAATAACCAAACTTAATACAAAATCAAAACTGGAAAGTTCTCATGATGCTAAACATCCTGCATCCCTACTCAATTGGGGATTCTCAGTAATTTCCACCAACGTAAACAAAGTATTTCTAACATTGGCTACTTGAGATTTAATGGTGATGAATCTCTTTATTCTCAATGAGTCGAAAATGCTCTTGCATTATTGGATCAAACTCCGCAATCATTTCAAGTAAACCTAAGAAGTTGTCATTAGAGTCTTCATAAGGTCTTTCATTTGTTCCACGAAATGCTATATTACGTATGGCTAAACATTTCACAACAGCAATAATTCTAACCATCACTTGTTTCCAATGATTTGTCTCTTTCTTGATTCGCATTTGAAATTCTTTGTCAATTGTCTGATTTTTTGTCAATCTACGTTTCAACTCAACCCAAGTTCTCGAATTAGTAAGATGCTCTTTACTCTTTTCATGTTGATCAAGTTTCACACCGAGATGTCTCCAATCACTAATTCCATCTTTTGCTAACTCACTTTTTGAGGCAATTGTTTTAAACAATTTACAACAAAAGCAAAAGATTTTATCCAACTCTTTTGAGTACATGAGCCATTTCCTATCATAAATTTCACATGTTGGTAATTTTCTATCATAGTAGTGTGAGGAAAATTTTCTAGAGAGTTTGTCTTTAGGGTAAGTGAGATTAGTTTCTCGAATTGGTCCATTTTCTACAAGTAAGGCTCTCAATTCTGCATTAAGACCATCCCAATTTCTTGGATCATAAATGTTTAAATGGAATGTAGGTTCGAGAGATTTAATATTTTCATCTACACCAATATGATCATCATCAGTGGCGTATCCAGAAAATCAAGTCAGTGGGGGCAAAGTTATGAAAAATAAATATAAAAAAAAAAACATACAAAATATTTATATCTATATTGATATGTGAATGTTTTACACATTACAATTGTCCACGACGTGGTTTCATATTTTGAAAACTTGGATGATAGTTTCATTATCAATGCTCATAAATACATCTTTTTCTATATATGTAACTAAATTATCATTCATCCATTGATCTCCCATCCTGCTGCGTAGTCTAGTCTTCACAATATTCATAGCTGAAAATACTCTCTCTACAGTGGCAGTGGCAACAGGTAAAGTCAAAGCTAATGTTAAAAGTAAGTAAACTAGTGGATATACCTTATCCTTTTTAGTTTGAACCAACATTTCTGCAAGATCACCAATCTCATTCAATCTCGAAAACTCAATACTAGAACGCATATCCATAATGTAAGTATCAAGTTGACCATCTAGTACGAGGAGTTCTATTGAAGAGAAATCTGTAGGATAAAATTGAGCAAGACGAACTAGATTTTGTTTATTGAATGAGGAGAATGAATCGCATGGACTAAGGGAAGCTAAACAAAGAAGCAACTCGGTGTTTGTCTCATTGAAACGGTTGTTAAGCTCTTGAAGTTGGGCATCTAAAACCACACAAAATAATTCAACCCGATAATGATGCAAGTTGGTAGTTTTTTTAGCTTTACGCCTTGAACGACCTCGAGTAATAAATATGCCATTCATATCAGGCACATCAATGTTATATGCATCACAAAAAGAGACAACTTGACTTAATAAATAATCCCATCCACTCTCCCTCATCATTTGCAAGCTATCTTTACACAATCTAACTAGCTTCATGGCATTCACAATATCTTGATCTTTTCTTTGCAATGCTAATGACAATTCATTTGTCAATGATAATATATTTTTCATCAAATATAAGCCAAATATATATTCAAATGATTGCATTGAATCTAAGAGATTACTTGCCTCACATCTTTGTTCACGAGTTGCTCCATCTTCGACAATCATCTCAAGGACATCAATTATGGATTGAAACATGGTAATGATACTAAGTAAAGTGCCATAGTGTGAACCCCAACGTGTATCACCAAACCGCTTCAAGTTAGTCTCTTGATTTTGCCCTTGCCCACTTGCAATTTCGTCATTAGAAATTGCCTTTACAATTGCCAAAGCTTGTTTCTCTCTAAGAACATCGCGACGCTTACACGAGCCTCCGACAACATTCACCACATTAGCAATTATATTGAAGAAAGATTGAACTTCAACATTATTTTTTGCCACGGCCATAAGAGCTAATTGAAGTTGGTGAGCAAAACAATGAACATAATAAGCACATCCATTCTCTTTTAAAATAAGTGTCTTGAGACCATTCAATTCACCTTGCATATTACTAGCCCCATCATATCATTGCCCACGTAATCTAGAAATATTCAATCAATGTTTAGAAAATAAGTTGTCAATTGCTTCCTTCAGTGACAAAGCTGTGGTACTAGTAACATGCTCTATACCAATGAAACATTCAACTACATGCCCTCTTTTGTTTACATACCGCAAAACAATAGCCAATTGCTCCTTTGTTGATACATCACGAGATTCATCAATTAAAACTGAAAAGAATGCTTCACCCATATCTTGAAGAATGACATTTGTTGTTTCAATTGAAGCCACATGCACAATTTCTTTTTGTATATTTGGTGATGTCAACAAGTCATTTTGTGGAGCATTATGGAAAGTTACAGCTCTAACATCCTCATTGTGGCTAGCTAGAAACTTTAAAAGCTCAAGAAAATTACCTCGATTAGTTGAATTATTTGATTCATCATGCCCACGAAAAGCAAGTCCTTGTCGTAAAAGGAAACGAACACACTCAACTGTTGCATTCAACCTTATACGGTATGCATATCGATCTTGATCTGAATGCTTATCAAAGAAAGTTTGGATGTGTTGGTTTTGTCTTAACAATGCATCACATTTAAGCATTGCATAGTTATGATCACTTTTAGGACCTCCAACATGCATCATTAATCTTTCTTTCTTCTTCCAATTCCTAAAGCCATCACCAACAAAAGTTTCACCTCCTCCTTGGTCACCATTTTCCGGTTTGAAAAGATAGCAATAAAGACAATATAATGCATCTTTACTAATGCTATATTCCAACTAATTAACATGATCATCATACCAAGACTTCACAAATCTTCTCTCATAGTTTCCAAATTTTCTAGTAGGAAAATCATAATTTCTTGGTTGACAAGGACCCTTGCATAGATATGCTCTTCGAACTTGATCTTGAATATTTGGATGGTAATCTAAAATTCGAGGTCGAAGACCGGGATCCGTAGGAAGATTTGACAAAATAGTTTCTACATCGTTTTCTTTGGAAACATCAATAAATCTCTCCAAAGAATACACTTTTCCTTTTGAATAATCATCATTTCTTTGTAATTTCTTTGAAGAAATTGAAACTTTTTCATTTGAACTATCATTGGTTGATGATGAAAGTTTTGACACTTTTTTAAAATATTTCTCCATAACTGTTTCAAAATTAAATTTGTAGTCTATTAGAAAAATTGATATAAAAATAAAATATTATATCCATAAATTGTCAAATTCATAATACAAGCATTAAGCATAAATGTAATTGGAAAAAATATATATATAACCAAACCTAAGCAATAAAGGCATATACTGAATCACTGATACTGCAATCCCCTTACATCAATATTATTCTCATTTGATTCCAATAACAAGAATCTCTCAGGCTGAAATTTCAATCCAGATCTAGCCAATTATTATTAAACTGAACAAGCAGTAAGCAGTTTCAAACTAAGCAGTAAGCAGACATGGGCCAATTAACCTTCAAAATTAGTCTATATGTCTATTGCAATCAAAATTTCAAGATGGAATGAGCAGTGAGCTTGCCTTTTCTTGCAGACTTGCTGACTTGCAGATGCAGCCTAGCGGGAGAGAGAGCTGTTAGCCTGTTCTTGGCTGGGTGTCGGTGATTCACTGATTCTTATTTCTTGATTCTTGCAGACTTGCAGATGCAACCTTGCATCATTGATATATCAGTAGGTTCAATCAGACGGAGATTAACTTCTAAAAATTATCCAGAACCACCAAAATAGAATGTATTAATAGTGAACAGAAAATAAAAAAAACCCAAAAAAGCATGAGAAATTCTAACCTCGATCAAGGCTTCACACAAACTCAGAAACATGAATGTGAAAGCAAGAAGCTCCTTGTTCACTCGACCAAATAGACAAAGAATCAGTGCGCATTGTAGGGTTTGAGTTTTTGTTCAATTGTAGGGCTCGGTGATTTTGTTTCATGTTTGTTTTGCTATGAGATTGGCAGTTTATGGTTGGACATTTCACGCTTGGGCTTCTTGGCTTGGCTGGGTGATTGTAGGGTTGAGTTTTTGTTCAATTGTAGGGCCCATTTTATTTTAAACATTTTTAATTTTTGTGGGCCAGTGGGGGCAAGTGCCCCCACTGGCCCCTTAATACGTCCGCCTCTGATCATCATCAACATTTAAATCTATATCACCACCATTTTCTTCTAAATCACCACCATCATAACCACCAATTTCATGATCATGAGACTCCCCAACAATATTTTGTGACTCTTCACCAACATCATTTTCTCTCAAATTTTCAACTGACTCATTCTTTGTAGAGAAAAATTTATTAAGAGATCCTCTTAAATTTTCAGCAATTTCATTATCCTTTGCTCTTTTTTTTTCCTTTTCATATTACCAGAGAGTTGTTTCCTAAAAGATATGACTTCGATAATTTGTGTGCAAAAATTACCTACACATGATATAACAAAAATTTCTGATCAAAATTACCTACACATGGTATTAAAATTATCAACACTAATTAACTGGAAATCTGGAATAAGGGTAATGTTGTCAGACAAATTCACAACATCCAAAAGTTCCTATATCCAAACAAAAGAATAAGTAATCAAAAAATAAAAGATCAAACTAGTAATTTAATGTAAAAATTGACATACAATACTCGACCAGACTCCACAAAATCAGTAAACCCAACACAAATTCTCATCAAATGAACAAAAAATCACTGCCCAGTGACAAAACTATAACAATTACCCAGCAACTCCTAAATCTTAACAAATCTATAGCCCCAAGAACTAATTTTCATCACTAATATCACCAATCCAATATCCCAAAGTCACAAGTTTAATCAATAAATAATGGGATGTTCACACAATCAACACATCACATGCCACTAAGTCACAATTTCACTAAAACCAAAAAAACAAAACTTAAAATTGCAAAATTACACAGAAACCCAAAAAGTGGAAAAAATGAAGCAAAAAAAATTAATAAAACAACTTCATAAGAGAAACTCACTGGAGATTTAACAACGATGGCCTGGAACCAAAAAGTAAACTTTGTTTGGGTTTGGGCACTGCAGAGGATGACTGGATGAGAGAGAGGCATAAAGACTCCAAAAGATAAAAGTGAAAAGAACAATTTTGGTGCCCTTTTAATTTTTTGGGCCCTGGACAGTTGCCCTTGTGGCACTGTCCAAGGGCCGGGCCTGTCCGCCTGTCTCGCTAACTTCCTTCACCCATCCTCCAAGTTCATGTGTTTTCTGTCAACTTCCTCCAAGTACTTATCAACTTCATGCACTTTAGGAGGGGAGTACGTTGATGGAGGAAGGACTTGGACACTTCATAATTTCCTGTTTAATTTATTTTTTTTTCTGCTTAAAAATATTAATTTCTTGTTTGATTCCAAGATGGACTCATTGAGCAAATTGGTATTGAGCTGTTCTAATTGGGCTGCACTTATTATTTTTTGGTGCAAACAATTGTTTATTAATTTTTTTAAAATATTGCAATAATCTATTTTCTTAAATTCTAAATTGATTGTGTTTCTTAATCTCGGATTTAAATAAAAAATAATTTAAGTTTTGTTCATTTTCTTCTTTCCTATCAGGATTTATCACTTCAATGCAGGTTCAAATTCTGAAAACAGAATGAACTAAACAAAGCTTCAAGAATAGCTGCCAAACTTCTTTCTGGGTGGAATCGCTTGCGTTGACAATGTTTAAACACAAAGAACTAGACGTTGGTTTTGTTTTGAATAGCTTCAAGGTTGTTCATATGCAACTTTATACTAGCAAGTGTGATGCGTGTATGTTCCTAGTTATGGATTCTATCATGCAAACTCATAATCATGTGATGATATATATATATTTGTGTACGCAATTGAAACTTCATATCCGTAATTTATTCATATCCACAAAAAAACCATCATCAATACGGATATCCACATCCATCCAAAATATCCGTATTCGTTCAAAATATATGCAAAATCAGGAAAATTAAAAATCTATTAACGGGCATACGATTTGATTTAACCCGCTAATTTAATATCAATCCAACAATTCAATATATATTTGTTCAACATAATTTGAAGATCCAATTTCAACAACAAAAGCGATATACAACTTCTTTTTTAGTTATTGGACAAATGACGAATATATGATACTAATATTCACAACAGAAAATATCTAATTTGACGATATTAGTGGATATTTCCAAATTGCCACCCCGTGCACCATTTGTATGAGATTAGGCCTAAAGCCTGTTTAAAATAAATAGGAATGAGGCTAGAAGTTCGTCCAATAATGAACCATCATTTTTACGTTGTTTATGTATCCTTAAAATTGTATACTTCCCACTTTGGGTATGCTTTTTTTATATATTCGAAATGAGTGTATCATTAAATTTAGTAAAATATATCCCTCTTTTTATAATTTTTATATAGTGTTATGAATAAACCGAGCCGTTCATGAAAAGTTCGAACTCGACTCGTATTTGGTTTGATTCAAGATTGATTCGTTTAATAAATAAGCTTTGTTGACGGTGGATTTTGGTCTCAGGGCAATATGGGAATATCACTCCCGAGGAAATCCTCCTTCAATAGTGAATTTGTTTGGTTATGGGGGACCAAAGGCAAATTTAGCAGAAAACAGATAAAGTCACCAATCAACAAGGGGATATAACGTGGTTCGGTGGATTTGGATCCGACTTACGTCCACGGACACAAACAGGATGATATATTCTTATTACTCAAACACGCTTTTCAGATCTCTTTTTGTTTTTTTTACAAGTCAGAGCTTGATGATTCTCTCCCCTTACACATACTCTGCCCTCCTATTTATAATAGTACAGAAATCAGACTCCTATTTGTATAAGAATTCCTGGTCGAATCAGTGTCCTCCTCTTGCAAGGATTCCTAGTCTAATATTGCATTCACTTTTCTTATTTCTTTTTGGATTCTGACTCATTACTTTTCCTTGTGAAAGTAGGATAACTTGTTTTATCTTATCCGCAAGAATATGGTGTCATTTTCTTGAGCATATCTCGCCATCTGGTCGGTCTTCATGAGGTCGGTCATGATAGTCCTTTGTACTGAGAATGCTGTTGTCGACCTGATAGTTCCCGGTTATTTGAACAGAAATGTGCTCGGTTACCGGTCATAAAGTGCTCGGTCTATATATGTTGTGGTCGGTTTAAAACCGTAAGGTGCTTGTTCTTTTATTGCAAAGTGGTCGGGTTGGCTTTAACGATCTCACCCAAGTAGGGAATTACCCTTCTATCCTCGTTGCGCTGCTGTAAATATCATAGTGCCTGAAAACACCATCAACATCTGTCCCCTAGTTCTCGGTTCCAACGAGTATGCGAGTTGGTGCCGGGAACTATACAAAGATGGTGTGTTGGTTACTCTGCTGGTGGTCGACTCGGTGTTGAATCAAAGTGTTCTGTCGCCTCTTTTCTAGCGCCTTTTCTTGAGACGCGCAACAGTCATGTCTGTTTAAATGTCCATCAATTCATCTTTAGGGTTTCTTCTAAGTTCGACACTTGTAAAACATCTGTTGGGTTCCCGCCAAGAAGGAAGCGAATCGACCGTGTAGAAGCGTCTTAACAGTGCGCTGATCTCAACCGTCTGTTTAATTTTGGCAGACCTCCTTTGCAGTTGACACTTGGCGTTCGTCCGGGTTTCTTTATTTCGATCAACGGCCACGAGCGTCCTGATTATAACTATAAGAAGACGAGGCTTCCACTGTGCACTCTTTTTGGAAAATTCTCCTTTCTACCTGTAAACTTTTCCCTTCTCCAACCGTGACTCGTTCAACTCAGTGCTCTTGGAGTTTCTTTCAACCGCGAGTTCTTTTTCTCTCTCTCCGCTGTGACCTGTGAACATCAGGGTCGGGCAAACCGCACTGTACAACCTTTAGCCTTTCTGAAAAGAACAAGTAAGTCTTCTGAACGGCCTCTTCCCTTTTGTGTGTTGTGGATCTGCTGTTATCTTTGAATGTTGCTAGGGAAAGATTTATGGATTGTCAGTTCTTACTTAGGGCATTTTAGAACCCACCTGCTTAGTTAAGACGGAAACCTTGAGTAGTTTTTTAGCTATAGCCTGACTTCCCCTTCCTTTTTTATTTTTCGGATGTCAGGGATGTCTGACAACAGTTCTTCCCCTGAGAACCCTGTTAAACCTTCAACTCCCCCTGCTGAAGAGCTCTCCTCGCGCTCGGGGGCACTCAGTGTGGAAGACCTTGACACCACCCCTACCCCTTCTGAAGTTGAGCAAGATACTTATCATCAGAGGGTCCCTCGGAGGGATCCAGAGCCCAGTGAACTTGATAGCTCGGCTCTGGATATGAATCGGCCTTCCAAGATAACCGAGGACGATCTTGCGCTGCTGCGACAGCGATACGATATTCCAATAGATATTGCCCTCGAAGTTCCCGGCCCGATGGATCGTGCTAGTCAACCTGATGAGGGCTCGGTGGCACTTCTTCCTGCTTTTTTTGAGTGTGGACTACGGCTGCCGATTCAACCTTACTTCGCTTGGATGTTGGCCGAGATGGAGATCGCCCCCTGTCAGCTGAGTTTAAACAGTTGGAGGATTTTGGCCGGGTCGTATGTAGCTTGGCATCGGGCGGGGCTTGGTGAACCTTCTTTTGAAGAGGTGAAGAGGTTGTATCAGTTGAAGGCCAACCCAAAGACTCACCACGGTTGGTACTACCTCTCTGCTTACGACAGTTCGTCAAACGTCGTCAAAAAGCTCCCTGATTCCAATAAGAATTTCAAAAACCTCTGGTTCTGGGCCACTGGAGATTGGGGACGGACCCTGAGGTCGGACGACGGGGAGATCTTGGTACCGGATATCTTTAGAGCGGGAGGTTAGGAGATTGACTTTAGTTTTTCTTCCCTTAGCTTTTATGTTTGGATTCTTACCCCCCTTTTTTTTACTCTTCCTAGCCTGTTGGAGGGACGCTCCTAAGGTTTCCCACCAGGTCCGGAAGCGGGTATTCTGGGCTCGGCGGTATGCCGCTCCTTGGAGGGAGTTGGTAAATGATATAGCTTTTGCTGAGTCCGGCCTGATTCGGGTTGCTCCTCCAAAAGTCTCGGGTCGGATAGGTAGATCTGTTATTGGTTTTTTTTTTTTTTTTGCTCTCTTCGTTTTTTAGAAGGAAATATCGTTTATGCTCTTGCCAGGATTTCGTACTGATCATGCCTTTTGTCTTTTGTTCTTACAGGTATGTCGAAGAGGCCACAATATCTTGCTAAGTTGACCGGTGCTTCAAAAAAAACTAGCCCCGCCGGGGTCGGAACCTCTCGAAAGCGGCCTGAATCTTCTGAGTCTAGAAAGGTGACCATGGGGACGGAGCGGCCGAGCTCTCAAGATTTGTCTTCATCATCCGGGGTGCCCCTACTGGGTGTCACCCGTCCTGCTAGTCCTCCGAGACCTTCTCGGAGAAGAAAACATTTATTTGGGGCTGTGGATACTCAGGTACGCCGGGAATTGGAGGAGGAGGAGGCTCCGAGCAGAGGAGTTCCGGTCCGGCAGGAGGGTCCTTCCTAGAAATTGAAAGGCTCTGTGATTCTTGGAGTTGATGACCTTGGGAAGGACATTAGGGAAGCTACTTCCCATTTGGTGCCGGCTTTTAATGAGCTAGCCGAGGCCGTTCCTCCTGAGAAGATTCCGAGGTTCGAGGACCTCTCGCCCGAGGAAGTGGTTGCAAAGCTGTGCTCCCAGCTGGCCCAGGTTACTTCTATTACTTCTTTTATATAATCGTGGTATCTTTCATACTTTGTTTTATTTTCCTAACTTCTTTCTTCGGCAGGCAAATTATTTGGCGGCAAAAAACAAGGACCTGTTTATAAGCCTTTTGTCCGAAGGCGGCCAGGCCGAGAGGCTTCAGAATCATCTTTCTGAAGTGGAGACTAAACTTGCGAGTGCGGAGGAAAAGAATAGGGATCATGAGCTGGCTGCGGTCGATTCTCTTAAGACAAATAAAGCTCTTAAAGTCGCCGCCACTTTAGAGCGGAAGAATGCCGACGAAGCTAAAGCGAGTCTGGCGGATGCCCAGACTGAGATCGGGATCCTCAAGGTGGAAATAGGCAGTGCGGAGTACAAGCTGCGGGTTAAGGATGAGGAATTGGCTCGGGTCCGTGATGAGTTTACGAGGAGGGAAGCTGAGTTGGAGGCCGAGAGGGATGCAATCCGTCTTGAGGGGGTTAGTGATTGTGCAGAAATTATACCGGTGGTTCTGCCCAAACTGGATATGGGGCCAATCCATGCAGCTATCCGTTTTTACAAAGGGGAGATGTCCGAGGAGGCGATGGATCCCGACCCAATTTCGGTTGCTCCGGTCCCTCATGTTCCCCAAGAAGTCCGCCCTGGGGTTCCTGCTCCTGTCCCTGCAGTAGGGGTTTCCCAGGTTGACGTGGCTGAAACTGTTGTTCCCCCTTCCGAGGCCGAGACTACCCAACCGACGTCTGAACCAGCCGAGGAAGAATGTCTCGCCCTTGTTCGGGTTGATTGAGAAGGGGTAACCCGGACGGGGCCCTGTGTATACTTAGCTTTTTTTGTAATAACATTTCAAGCTGTATCTTGACATATATATATATATATATATATATATATATCATTATGTCTTTTTTTCTTGTCTCTTTCTCTTTTTGTTGTTCTTTATGTTTCTTGTTATCCGAACATTTGAGACTCCTCCGTGGGGGACAACATGAGCTGGAGGGATGTAATCTGATCCCGAGCTAGGCTCTGGGGGAACGTTACCTCCCCAGTCCAAAGAAGACCGACTCGGTGGGACGTAACCCGACCCCGAGTTGAGGAAAACACTTGGTTCTGGGGGAATGTTACCTCCCCAGTCCAAAGAAGACCGACTCGGTGGGACGTAACCTGACCCCGAGTTGAGGAAAACACTTGGTTCTGGGGGAATGTTACCTCCCCAGTCCAAAGAAGGCCGACTCGGTGGGACGTAACGTAACCCGACCCCGAGTTGAGGAAAACACTTGGTTCTGGGGGAATGTTACCTCCCCAGTCCAAAGAAGACCGACTCGGTGGGACGTAACCCGACCCCGAGTTGAGGAAAACACTTGGTTCTGGGGGAATGTTACCTCCCCAGTCCAAAGAAAACCGTCTCGGTGGGACGTAACCCGACCCCGAGTTGAGGAAAACACTTGGTTCTGGGGGAATGTTACCTCCCCAGTCCAAAGAAGACCGTCTCGGTGGGACGTAACCCGACCCCGAGCTGATTGGCCAATTGGCCTCGGCGGTACTAATCCAGCCCCGAGCCGATCAGTCTAATGGTCTCAACGGAACGAAATCCAGCCCCGAGACGGGTAATCTTTGGGACTTATAGAAGAGAAGTGAATCAACCTTTGAAGCCCTACCAAATCCGGCATGGGCGTCCCCTTGCCAGTTCGGAAAAAAACAAAAACAAAACTCTGAAAATAAGATTAAAAGGTGAGAGTGACTTAGCACTTATCCCAAAAATGTTTTTGCAAGTATAAATAACAACATGGATGCCTCAAGACAGCGTCCTGTCCGAGGTCTCCAAAACACAATTCTGAATCTTTCAATTCAGAGTCCCGGCGAACCAGGATTGGATCAGTAGAGCGTTTGAATGGTGAGGCACATCCTCTACACGTCGGGTCGTTGTGGAGCCTGTGTATTGTATGAGGGCTCCTCCTTACCACGCTGGAGCAGGCACACGCTACAGGGGCACAACGCATCCTTGTGCTGCGCCTCTCTCGGATCCAATGATGAATGGATCTAAGAGTGTCTGGGATGCTAAGGGCATATCCTCCTTAGGTCCGGTATCACTGGAGCTAGCAATCGCCACAGGGGCGTCATCACCCCCCGTGCTATGCTTTCCCACGGATCCATTTCATCGGGTAATTGAGGATCAAAAGAGTGTTCGACACATCAAGGGTATGTTCCACCTTATGTTCGGTAACACTGGAGTAAGCAATCGTTACGGGGGTATTATTCCTCCTCGTGCTATGCTTCTCACGGATCCTATGCATCGAGTATGTCCCTGAGGACCCCGAGCCAAGAGAGATACTTGGTTTTGGGGGAATGTCCCGTCCCCAGACCAACGAGCATGACTCGGTGGGACGTAACCCGACCCCGAGCCGGACGACCTCGGCGGAATAAGATCCAGCCCCGAGCTGTTTGAAACATTAAGGGCATATTCCTCTTTATGTTCGGTAATACTGGAGTAAGCAATCGTCACAGGGGTATCATCTCTCCCTGTGCTATGCTTCTCACGGATCTATACTCTGATTGTCCTTGCTATTAATGCTTGTATGGAGTCGAATGATGATTCTGGTGTGACTTTGTGCTTTCTATTGGTGGTAGCCGTGGTCGGGTAGTTGCGGGTTTTGTGCTTTTGGCTTTGGACCGTCGTATTGAGTATGTCCCCGGGTTTTTGAATATGGTTTTGAAATTTTTTATTTTTTATTTTTAGAAGAGCGGGTGAAAAAAAAAAGTTTTTTATTTATACTCGGGGACATACTGCCCTTCTTACAACTCTCTGCGGGTCATTTTGAGAGAGGCTCTGTATTTGAATTTCTATCCCTTATTTGTTTACTGCAAAAGAAAAGAGAGGCAGGGGGAGTTTTACTGAAAGTATTTTCTCAGCATCTCGGCGTTCCATGGCTTTTTCAATCTTGTGTCGTCCAGCTGTTCTAAGATGTATACCCCTGGCCTTACTACTTTTACTACCTAGTAGGGCCCCTCCCATTTGGCGCCTAGCGAGCCTTCCTCTGGCCTTCGGGTATTTAGAGTGACCCTTCTTAGCACTAGGTAGCCCGGGATGAAAGTGCGTGTCCGAATTCTTCTATTGTAGAAGCGGGTCATCCTTTGTTGGTAGATTACTGTTTTTATGGCTGATCTTTCTCTTTTCTCTTCGATTAGGTCGAGGTGGTTTCTGATAAGTCCTTTATTCTGTTTGCTCTCGTAGTGCTGGACCATGTGGGAGGTGACCCCGATTTCTGTCGGGATGACAGCTTCATAACCGTATGCTAAGGAGAACGGGGTTTCTCCTGTGGAGTTTTTATAGGTTGTCCGGTGTGCCCATAGTACTTCTGGTAATTCCTCGACACATAGACATTTGCTGGATCCGAGCCGAGCTTTCAGGTTGGCCTTGATGGTTTTGTTCGTCGCCTCGACCTGTCCGTTTGACTTGGGATGGGCTGGTGTGGCGAACCTTAGGGCGATCTGGAGGTCCTCGCAGAGTTTTCTGAAGCCTTTGCTATCAAACTGCTTCCCGTTGTCGGTGATGATGGCTCGGGGGATTCCGAATCGGCAAACGATATTTTTCTTTAGGAATTCAGTGGCTTTTTTCTCCGTTATGGTGGATAATGGCTCTGCTTCCACCCATTTGGTGAAATAGTCTATGGCCACGATGACGTATTTTGCCTGTCCTTTCCCTCGTGGCATTGGCCCAATGATGTCTAGTCCCCACTGGGCGAATGGCCAGGGACTGAGCAGTGTAGTCAGTTGTTCTGCTGGTTGGTGGTGGAGATTTGCGTTTTTCTGACATCCTTCGCACTTGCGGGCCACTTCTATGCCGTCCTGGTGCATGGTCGGCCAGTAAAAACCTTGTCTTAGGGCTTTAAAAGTAATTGAGTGACCCCCGGAGTGGCTTCCGCAGATGCCCGTATGTATCTCCCTGAGCACGTAATTTGCCTCTTCTTATGCTAGACATCTTAAGAGGGGGACTGAGTAACCTCTTCGGTAAAGTACCCCGTTGATTAGGGAAAATCTGTGCTTTTGTATCTTAACTTCCTGGCCTCCGTTTTGTCTCCTGGTGTTTCTCCTGTTTCCAGGTATTTTCTTCTGATGGGTTGCATCCATGATGTTTTGCTTTCTTTATCTAGAACTTCTACTTCAGATTCCCCCACGTTTTTTTCCCGGATGTAAATCAAAGGGATTATTCTGGGGTTCTTGACTTTTGTTGAGGAGACGAGTCGTGCCAGAGAGTCTGCTTCACAATTGTCTTCTCGGGAGATTTGTTCGAAGCGTACATCCTCCCATCTTCCCCGTCAACTTTCGCACTTCGGTCAGATAGGCCATCATGCTAGGCTCTTTGGCTTGGAATGCTCCCTTTAGCTGCTGAATGGCTAACTGCGAGTCACTTCTTACTACCACATCTTGGATCCCTAGTACCGTGCATAGTCTTAAACCGCCCCTAGTATTCTTCATATTCTGCTTCATTGTTGGTCGCTACGAAAGTGAATTTCAGGGCGAGCGGGATTTCTTCTCCTTTGTTGTTCTTTAGGATGATCCCGGCGCATTGCCTTGTGTGCTGGCGGAACCGTCTACAGACATCTCCCATTTATCTTCTTCTATCGTCAGGACCTGAGGTTCGGTAAATTCGGCGACAAAATCTGCCAAGGCTTGTCCTTTCACTGCTGCTCTCGGGAGGTAGGAGATGTCGTGTTCACTTAGCTCTACCGACCATTTTACTAGTCTGTCGGAAACTTCTGGCCGCTGCAGAATTTGTTTTAGGAGGTGATCGGTGTAGACCCTGATAGGATGGGCCTGGAAGTAAGGCCGCAATTTCCGAGCTGCCGTGATCAATGAAAGGGCGACCAGTTCATGTACTGGATATCGGGTCTCGGCGTCTATGAGGGCTTTGCTGATGTAGTAAACAGGTTTCTGGACCTTGTCGGTTTCTTGTATCAGTACCGAACTTACTGCTCGCTCTGAAACGACCAGGTATAAGTATAATGTTCCCCCGGGAGTGGTTTTGCCAGGAGTGGGGGCTGTACTAGATACTGCTTCAGTTGCTGGAAGGCTTCCTCGCACTCTGGTGTCCAGTCGATATCCTTTTTTGCTTTTTTTGATCACTTTGAAGAAAGGGTGGCATTTGTCAGTTGCTCGTGATATGAACCGATTGAGCGCAGCCACTCTACCGGTCAGACTTTGTACTTCTTTCACTGTCTTGGGGGATTTTAGGCCCAGTATTGCCTGGATCTTCTGTGGGTTTGCTTCGATGCCTCGGGCACTTACCATGTAACCTAAAAACTTTCCTGAGGCTACCCCGAAGGTACATTTCTCTGGATTGAGTTTCAGGTTGTATCTCCTTAATAGCTCGAAGGTCTTTTTTAGGTCGGCCATGTGATAGCTTGGTTCTTTCGACATTGTTATCATGTCATCGACGTAAACTAGCATTGTCGTGCCAATGAGTGGTTTAAAAACTTTGTTTACCAACCTTTGGAAGGTTGCCCCAGCATTTTTTAGCCGAAGGGCATCACTCTGTAGCAGTAAAGTCCTTGATCGGTAATGAAAGTGTGTCTTCTCTTCGTCTGCAGGGCACATTTTGACTGGTTGTATCCGGAGAAAGCATCCATAAAGCTCAGTAATCCCTGACAAGCTGTGGCGTCCACTAGCTGGTCTATGTTCGGCAAAGGGAAGCTGTCCTTTGGGCACGCCTTGTTTAGGTCGGTGAAATCGACACACATTCGCCACTTGCCATTTTTTTTTCTGACCAACACTACGTTTGATACCCAATCTGGGTACCTTGCCTCCCTGATGAGACCTGCCTTTAGTAACTTCTCGACTCGGCTGCTATTGCTTTACTCCTTTCTTGATTGAAGTTCCTTCTCTTTTGCCTGACCGGCTTGCGTGATGGGTCTATACTGCTAGGCGGTGATTGACGAATCTGGGTCGATCCCAGGCATGTCATCGTATCCCCAGGCAAAGACGTCCGGGTATCCTTTCAGGCATTCTAGCAGATCTTGTTGTAGAGACTTGCTCAGGCCTCCCCCTATCTTTATGCTTTTTCCTGGCCCGTAAAGCTCTACTATTTCTTTTGTCTCCTCAGCTGCGGCGAGTCGGGCATTTTTGTTTGGCCGAGGCCAGGGCTTCTGTTTTCTTCTTCACACCCAGGCTTCTTTGTCGTTTTCGGGTATCTTCTTTGATGCAGAGAGTCTCTCGTGAGAGAGTTGAAGAAGCAGTTGCGAGCTGTTTTCTTCGCTTCCGCATACGATTCTGATCCCCTCTCGGGTGGGGAATTTCAGTTTTAGGTGGTAGCAGGACATTGCGGCTTTTGTTTTCATCATCATGAAAGGTCGTCCGACGATGGCCTGGTAGCTGCTCATGCAGTCCACTACGGTGAAATCTGTCATGATCGTCCGGGTCCGGGGATATGTCCCGACTGTCATTGCCAACTGTATCCTTCCCAGTGGGATGACGGCTGATCCTCCGAAACCGTATAGGGGAGTGCTATCGTCGGTCAGGACATCATACTCTACCCTTAGGTCATCCAGTGCTTCTCTGGAAATTATGTCAACTGCGCTTCCGGGGTCCACTAGGATTCTGTCTACTTCGACCCGCTAATTACTGCTTTGATTATTAACGCATCGTCATGAGGGAAACTTACCCCTCGGGTGTCCTCATCGGTAAACATTATCGGTACCGACCGGCTTCCCTGGAGCCTGTGACCTGCTCTGTTTCTAGGACGTCCGGTCTTCGGGTTCTGCTGTAGTCTTTCCTTGACCGGTTAGAGTTTCCGGCCAGTGTTCTCCTCCTCTGCGATGATATTGATTTGGCGGCCACGTGCTCTTTTTTGTCTGGTCGTCATAACTTCGTGGTCAATGTATTTGTTCAGATATCCGTTTCGTGCTAGGTCTTCCATCTGTTCCCGTTCAGAGATCTTACACCCGTCCGTTGCATGTCCTCTGGAGTTGTGATGTATGCAGTAAGCTTTTTGGTTCCTCTTGTCCGGGGGAAATCTTCTTTGGTCGGGTTCTACTAAGAGGCCTTTCCCCTGAATCTCCATGACAATTTGTCCCAGTGGTTTCTTTAGGGGAATGTATGCATCTTCCCCGACCACATGGTTTACTTGGGTCGGCGCCCTTCTCTCTTGGTTGTCTCGGTGCAGTGGTTTGAACTCCTTGTGTTTTGGGGGTGGTCTTCTGGATTCTCTTTCTACACGGCGGGGGGCGCCCTCCCTTGTGGTCCTTTCTCTGATGGTGTTCCCTTTTCGGGATATTTTCTCCTCGTTTTCTAATAGAACGAATTTTCGGGCCACCTCCAGGGCGGTCGCGTAGTCCGGGGTGTCTTGGATCCTTAGGTGGGTCCATAGCCTCCCGACTTTCAAGGCTCCCTTCAAGCTTTCCAGGGCCTCGGGGGATTCATACCCTCCGACTTCGAGTACCATATTGTGGTATCTTTCAATAAATATTTTCAAAGGTTCATCGTCTCCTTGTTTCATAAGTCTTAGTTCTCCAATTGTCTTTCTGGGGACACAAGCCCCTTGAAGTGCCGTATGAATGACTTTCTGAGTTGTGTGAAGCTGCTGATGCTTCTTGGGGCTAGGCTTCTATACCATAGGATGGCCGGTCCGGCTAGAGTTAAGGGGAACACTTTGCAAATGGCGTCCCCTGTTACCCCTTGTACCTCCATTAGTAGGACGAAGCCTTCGATGTGGGTTTTGGGAATCGGTATGGCCTTGTATGGCGCCATGGTTGGCATGCTGAATCTTTTTGGGAATTTTTCTGACCTTATTTCTTCTGTGAGGGGGGACTCATCTTTACCGTCCCGGGCATCTCCTATGTCTGTATTGGGGAATACTCCCCATCTGGCTAGCTCCTCCCGTAACCAAGATTTCATGCTGCTGTCTTTGGTTCCATGCCGCCTCTTGCGGTTTCCTCTCTTTCTGTTGTCTTGGGCGTGGTGCTTCTCAGGTCCGGTATCTTCCCGCGCTCTTTCGTCATATTCTTTCCCTCTTCTCCTGGTGTTGTGAGGGCTATCATAGGAGGAGTCTGGTGACGATTTGTCATCCTCTTCCTCCCACATGTCCTCAGTTTGGGAATCTTTCTGAACCACCACAGATCTTACCCCGTAGGGGCCCCTCCTCCGGGGTCTGTCGTCCTCACTTGTATCAACAATTCTTTTTCCCTCTGTTATTTCGTTCCTTCGTCGGCTAGTCCCGGTTTCGAATTTTCCGTCGTGCGCTCATTCTATCTTTTCCAACCGGTCTACTATGGTTTTTAGCAGGGTTTGATTTTCCTCCCTTTCTTTCCTTAGGTTCTCTTCGATCTTCTCCATCCAATCTGCAGCCGAGCTCCCTGATGATTGGTGGTTTCCGCCTTCCGCCATTGTCTCACTACGCGAGTTGCTTTTTGTTCGATTCCCCACAGACGGCGCCAACTGTTGACGGTGGATTTTGGTCTCAGGGCAATATGGGAATATCACTCCCGATAATCCTCCTTCAATAGTGAATTTGTTTGGTTATGGGGGACCAAAGGCAAATTTAGCAGAAAACAGATAAATCACCAATCAACAAGGGGATTTAACGTGGTTCGGTGGATTTGGATCCGACCTACGTCCACGGACACAAACAGGATGATATTTTATTACTCAAACAAACGCTTTTCAGATCTCTTTTGTTTTTTTACAAGTCAGAGCTTGATGATTCTGATCCCCTTACACATACTCTGCCCTCCTATTTATAATAGTACAGAAATCAGACTCCTATTTGTATAAGAATTCCTGGTCGAATCAGTGTCCTCCTCTTGCAAGGATTCCTAGTCTAATATTGCCTTCACTTTTCTTATTCTTTTTGGATTCTGACTCATTACTTTTCCTTGTGAAAGTAGGATAACTTGTTTATCTTATCCGCAAGAATAGGTGTCATTTTCTTGAGCATATCTCGCCATCTGGTCGGTCTTCATGAGGTCAGTCATGATAGTCCTTTGTACTGAGAATGCTGCTGTCGACCTGATAGTTCCCGGTTATTTGAACAGAAATGTGCTCGGTTACCGGTCATAAAGTGCTTGGTCTATATATGTTGTGGTCGGTTTAAAACCGTAAGGTGCTTGTTCTTTTATTGCAAAGTGGTCGGGTTGGCTTTAACGATCTCACACAAGTAGGGAATTACCCTTCTATCCTCGTTGCGCTGCTGTAAATATCATAGTGCCTGAAAACACCATCAACAAGCTTCTCAAACTCAAAGATTGATTATTAAACGAGACCGACTCGTAAAAGCTCGACTCGACTCGTTTTTGACTCACGAATACTATGTCAAATAATCTCGGCTCGGATCATATAAATACAATTCGATATCATGATATGTTGTGTCACAATCATTTGAATTTTGTAGAAAATTTATCTAAAATTTGAAGAAGTAAATAAAAAAACCCAAAATTTAATTTTTTAAATTCGAGCTAAACTCATTTAGCAATCGAATTTGAGTCGAGTTCGATCTCAATATTTTCTTAATGAATCGAGCCCGAATAACACATTTAAAGCTCAAATTGAGCTCGAGCCAAACTCGAGATCATATAAGTGTTAATCGAGCCAAGCTCGAATATCCACGATTCGGCTCGATTATTTAGGTCTTCATGTACAATTTTTCTTATAATATAAAAATAATTCTTAATCAAATAATAATCAATATTCGCTTGTGATAGTTAAAATAAATACCATAACTGAAAAGATATCGGAGTCTTCATGTGGCTTGGATACGTGGGTGTGACCAGAACCGTAGGATATAGTTATTTAATTTAGGAAGTCCAAATCTATGTTATCCAGTGAATTTCCTCGTGGCATTTTAAATTCTGATTTACTTACCATTTATTTCGATTAATTATACAACAGTCCCTAATGTTTGATAAAAAAAAATCGTATAAACCTACAGAACGAAATTCATCATATCATTTTACATACAAGTCCATTCACTTTTTTTGTAAACCGGATAACAATACTGTTTCATATACGAGATAGAATTATCAAAAATATTAAAACTGACACGTGTTAGGTCCTAAATTTTCCCTCTATTTTATTTTATTTTTTCAACAATATCGGTGAAAAATTCGTGTGTTTGTAGAAGAATTCAATGGAATATAATAAAATCAAAATCCTACGTCGTAAGAATTCATACTTCGGTTAAATCTCTTCTACTTTCTCATCTTCAAAGGGTAAAATCGACATTTAAATATTATTCAGAATGAAAGGACTTAATGATGATTACACTAAACTACCGGTTTAAATGATTTTTCAGTAAACAACAAGGACTAAAACGTAAATTTGTCTTCTAATTTGAAAGCCGTTCACGTTTCTGAAGAGAACTAGGTTTTAGAACTTTTAGTCCCTCTTTATATGTGAAAATTGTGACCGTGAAGTGTGAGAATCTGGAGACGACCATCCACAAGAAAGTTGAAGGCGCGTAATATTTTCAAACAAGGTCTCGTAATCAGTTTGTTGTTTATGCTTAGATATTATTTATTTTTATTTTTTTTCGCTTGCTTCTTGTGTTTGTTTGTTTGTTTTTTTTTTTTGTTTAGGAGTGATATTTGGGTCATGATTCGTTTATTCGTTTGATTCGATTCGCTTTAAAGCGAATATGTGTTTGGAAAAATTGATTCCTTTAATAAATGATTCAATTCGATTATTAAACAAATCAAATCCGAATTTAAGTTTATCAATTCATTTATTTATTTGGATCGTAAACCCGAATCAAATTCGTTTAATATACGTATAATTATATTACAAATTAACCCATATCATTTTTGAATAAAAAAAATTAAGAAAAAGGATATTTTACTAATCACCTACTTGTAACCTAAAAAATAATTATATACAGAAAATTCTAAAGTTCTCTCTCTCAACCTCGTCGCCGCCTCCTCCTCGCCTCGCCTCTCCTTAGTCTTCAGTCCCCTCTCAATTTAGACGAGACTATTGAAATTCTCAAAAAACTTTTTTATTGGAACATATAGGAAATTTGTGAGGTACCCCAGTGGAAAGCAAGCAAGATGCCGGCTTTTAATGGAGCTGCAGTTATGGGTTCTCTGCAACAGCCCATTTGGGTTAAGGGATCTCGTTTACCTTCTGAAGGGTCTAGTATGGTTGGATTTCCAAATAAGATTAGACTCAATATGGTGAAGCCCTGTAGATACTCTCACATTGAAGGAAGTTTGGTTACCGGGAGGCCGCCATCTTCTGTATCTGTCACTGTACCTGAAATTGGAGGTGAGTTTTTGACCATTTGGTTTTAGAATTATTTGTTTTGGTGAATTGGTGCTCACTACGCAACAATATCTAGGTGATGGAAGCAGCTTTGTGGACTACGGCCTGAGTGAGGCTGATCCGGAGGTGCGTGAAATTATCACCAAGGAGAAGGAAAGGCAGTTCAAGAGTCTTGAGCTTATTGCATCAGAGAATTTTACATCTCGAGCAGTGATGGAGGCAGTTGGTTCATGCCTCACAAACAAATATTCTGAAGGTCTGCCTGGTAAAAGGTAAATTTTATTGATTGAAGGAATTTTGTTTCCCTTTTTTTTTTTAAATTTCATTTTTTTAGGGTTTTTCATGGACAAAATATATTTATTTTATTTCTCTCAGGTACTATGGTGGTAATGAGTACATCGATGAGCTTGAAACCCTTTGCCAGAAAAGGGCTTTGGCAGCATTTAGGTTAGATGAAAAGAATTGGGGTGTTAATGTTCAACCATTGTCTGGTTCTCCTGCTAACTTTGAAGTTTACACTGCAATTCTCAAACCACACGATCGAATAATGGTTAGTTGTTGATACGCTTTATGTTTTTAAATTCTAGTTAAATTACTGGTTATAAGTGCACAAATCCATAATGTGTTATTGTAATTTCCTTAGGGATTGGACTTACCCCACGGTGGACATTTGTCTCATGGATTCATGACTCCTAAACGACGGGTTTCTGGCACCTCAATTTATTTTGAGTCTATGCCATATCGACTAGATGAATCCACAGGTTAATGCTAGTTTTCAGATTTGCTGAGGATAGAATATCTATTTCATTGTCTCAGTGGTTTTTCAGTTTGAATTTTGAACAGGCATTGTTGATTATGATATGCTTGAGAAGACAGCTATTCTATTTCGCCCAAAACTCATAATTGCTGGTGCCAGTGCATATCCTCGTGATTTTGACTATCCTCGCATGAGGAAGGTAAGGATTTACTGCTAGCTATACCTTACTATCTTTTAGCAGTATATTGCCCAAAAATGACTGGAGTATACCATTAGTGACTAACTACTGGGCATCCATATGCTTGAGAAGATTGCAGATGCTGTTGGTGCTTTTCTTATGATGGATATGGCTCACATAAGTGGGCTTGTTGCTGCCTCTGTGGTTGCTGACCCCTTCGAATACTGTGATATTGTGACAACAACAACACACAAGGTATGGGTTTAATATTTGAAATATTGTGTGGTTTTAAATATTCGTATTCATCTTTTGTTGTGGTACTTTAGAATTTTCTTTTTCTTCTGCCACCATAAATATATGCATTTGTATGCAGTCTCTGAGAGGTCCAAGAGGTGGCATGATCTTTTTCAAGAAAGATCCAGTCCTTGGAGTGGATCTAGAATCTGCCATTAACAATGCTGTTTTTCCAGGTTTACAGGTTAGTTAGAAATATCTCTTCAGTTTTTTTAGCACGTGTCTGAGTTAGATTCTATACTTTACCTTTTGTGGAAAGTTTCTTCTAGCTTCTTAAGTTATTAGACTATCTGCGGAACATGATAAAGCCTTCTAAATTTGCAGGGTGGTCCTCATAATCATACAATTGGGGGTCTTGCGGTTTGCTTGAAGCATGCACAGTCTCCAGAGTTTAAAGTTTACCAGAACAAGGTATCGTATTTTCTGATAATAACTTATTGAGGAATGTCCTAATCCATCCTATTGATTTTAGTTATTCTTTTCTGTAGGTTGTCTCTAATTGCAGAGCGCTCGCAAACCGATTGGTTGAATTAGGTTACAAGCTGGTATCAGGAGGGAGCGAAAATCACCTGGTTCTTGTAGATCTAAGGCCGATGGTGAGTTCTTGGTTTTCTATTTACATTTTTGCGCTTAAATGAAGCTTCTTGCTTTTTATTCCTTTATTGCCAGTAAAGAGTGCTGAATTTTCAGCGTTCTTTTCAATGAAATGAAAAGATTCTTACAGATGTTTGGGAGTTCTGTTATAACATGACTTGGTAGAATACGATATGAGACGTGTTCCCACAGCCTAATTATATGGAAATTTTTAGATTATATATATAAATATTGTTATTAAAGGCTTTCTTTTCTTTTCTTTTTCTGTAAAATGGTAGTCTCTAAGGTACACTTAGTGCAGTGTTTTGTGCTGCGACCTTTAAAAGCGACATATCTTTAAGTGGTATTATCCCTTACCATTTACTTTTTTGATGTGGAAAAAAAACTTTTGCTCTGTTAACAGGGTATTGATGGGGCTCGGGTGGAGAAAGTTCTTGACATTGCCTCAATCACTCTCAACAAAAATTCGGTGCCTGGTGAGTAGCTGTTGGTTTTTTTTTCCCCCCCTTTTTTCCGATACTTTGTACCACTCTTCCGTTTTGCTTTTCTGATACTTACTTCTGCTAATCTTTGATTGTAAAGGTGATAAGAGTGCGCTAGTGCCTGGTGGAATTCGCATTGGCTCACCTGCCATGACAACCAGAGGATTTACAGAGAGAGAATTCGTCGCAGTAGCTGACTATATTCATGAGGGTGTGCAAATATCCCTTGAGGCTAAAAATTTGGTTCAAGGATCAAAGCTTCAAGATTTCATGAAATTGGTCACTTCACCAGATTTCTCCTTGATAAACAAGGTGTCTGATCTTCGTGGGAGGGTTGAAGCTCTTACAACCCAGTTTCCTATCCCCGGGGTATGAATTATATAGTTTACAGTTTACACATGTTAGAAAGCCTTTTGATGTGTTCTTATGAGAACCAAGACATTAATCAAGGGCATCATATTTTGCTTTTGTGAACTACAGAGAATTATTAAGTTATAATAATAGGTTATATTACTATTTCGTAATTTAAAATTTTGATCTTTCTGTTATTAAAACTGGATCCATTCCTGACCCATATCGCTGTTCTGAAATCTGGATGTTTGCAAGAAGATCACTAGCAGTAACACCACAAGCAACTGCAACATGAACGTCATCTACCTTTGTGATCTTTGTTTGCCTCACCCTTGTTTGATTTCCTCTAATGAAAACCATGCCTCTATAATGCATGAAGCTAGTTCAAACCTTTTTGGATTAGAGACTTATTTTAGAAATTCGTCTAAAAACATGAACTTTTGTAGATTAGGGATTTATTTTAGGAATTCGCCTAAAAATATGATTTCTTTTTTGAAGATATTAACTAATATTTTCTGATGCCAACAAGAGTATACATGTATTAATTAGTTCAAGATGATTAAAGTGAAGAGTCCTGGGTAGTAAAGAATTCATCTCCTTTAATTTTGAAGAAACCATTCACAACAGGATTTTTTATTTTTTTTCCCGGAAATATTGGAAACCTATTGTTAAATAATTCAACCTGAGTTTAAGCGGGACAGATAAAATTTCCGAGAACTCGAACCAGGCCTTTGCCACCTTGGGGGCCATGCACAACATTGAACAGTTAAATGTAACCAGGTATTTTATCTGAAAACAACAATGAGTTTTAAGGATCTTCTTCAGGTAAATTCATATTGGCTCCAAGCGGCAGTCAGGTGGCCATTACCAGTTTAATCAAATCAAAATCATTCAGCAGCAAAAATAAACAAACAAAATAAATTAAATAAAAATTTACTCACACGTGCTCAAAAAACCAAAACAGCTTCGGCCAAACAAAGTTGATCTACTGAGCAACGAGTCTTCCTCCATAAGCAACCAAGAGCCGTAAATGGAACGAGAGATAGAGAGAGTTTTGTTAAAGGAGCGGAAGCAAATAATGGTTTGGTGATGGAAATTGGAAAGGGATGGTGAAGGTTTATTAGTTTCAAATGTAACTTTTCTGTGACTGTTTATGGTTAATAAAGTAATTTACTTGCTCCATTTTTTTCCCACTTGTTAAATGTGTGTAGACCCTGCCACGTAGGGGTGGACAAAAAAACCGACCGAACCAAACCAAACAGCAAACCGAACCAAACCGAACCGAATTTACGATTTTTTATATAACGGTTCAGTTTGCAGTTCGGATTGGCTCACCCCAAACGGTTTATGGTTCGGTTCAGGAGCTAATCTGAACCGCACCTGTTAAACCGAACCGAACCGAACCGTTATAATTAAAAAAATTATATATTTTTATAAAAAAAAATTGTATTTTTCTTTTAATTTTATTTTATGTTTTCTTTTTATTAGTATGTTAATACTTTTATTCTTAAATTTTTTGTTAATATATTTATTTGTTAATACTTTTATTCTTCAATTTATTTGTGTTGACGGCAGATTTTGGTCTCAGGGTAATATTGGAATATCACTCCCGAAGAAATCCTCCCTCAATAGTGAATTTGTTTGGTTATGGTGGACCAAAGGCAAATTTAGCAAAAAACAGATAAACACACCAATCAACAAGAAGATTTAACGTGGTTCGGTGGATTTGGATCCGACCTACGTCCACAGACACAAAAAAGATGGTACTTTTATTACTTAAACACTCTTCTTGGGTCTCTCCAAGTCAGAGCTTGAAGATTCAGATCACTAATTTTTTGATGATATTGGTTCTCTTTTTTCTCCTCTGTTGTTGTTCTCTCTTTTTCTTCTCTGTTGCTGTTCTCTCTTTTTCTTCTCTACACTCACTCTACCCTCCTATTTATAATGGTGAAGAAATCATATTCCTATTTGTACAAGAATTTCCTAGTTGAAACTATTCCTTTTTCCCATAAGGATTCCTAGTCAAAACTATTCCATTTTTCCATAAGGATTCCTAGTCAAAAAACTACATTTACTTCATTTATCATACTAGGACATTGACTTACTAGTTTACCCCATGAAAGTATGATAACTTATTATCTTATCTCATATGGATAAATTGCCTTATTTTCCCGAACATGTCTTGCCCTATGCTCGGTCTTCATGTGGTCGGTCATAATAGTCTTTTGTACTGAGAATGCCGCTGTCGACCTGATAATTGCCCGGTCATCTTGAACTCAAGTGCTCGGTCACTAACCGTAAAGTTCCCGGCCCCTTACTGTTGACTCTTTAGTGGTCGGGTCGGCATCAATAATCTTGACTGAGAAGTGAATTACCTTTTTTACCCCTGTCGTGCTGCTTAAATAACATAGTGCCTGAAAACACCATCAACATCTGTCCCCTAGTTCTCGGTTCCAACGAGTATGCAAGTTGGTGCCGGGAACTATATAAAGATGGTGTGCTGATCGCCTTGCTGGTGGTCGCTCCAGAAATCACAGAGAAATTGCCTTCGCCATCAACTAAGTCTTCTGTTTCTATCTTCATATCTTCGGTTATTGGAGATGCTGACCCTATTCTGAACGATTCTCCACCTCAAAGCAAATTGCTGGTGGTCGCTCCAGAAATCACAGAGAAATTGCCTTCGCCATCAACTAAGTCTTCTGTTTCTATCTTCATATCCTCGGTTATTGGAGATGCTGACCCTATTCTGAACGATTCTCCACCTCAAAGCAAATTGCTTACTTGGGTCGTTCCATCAGGAGATGAAGTTCCTATTGTTGTCCAAACTAAAAATGACTCCTCATCTGTAATATCTGTACCAGAGATTTGGAGGTCCTGACCCCTAACTGATCCAATCTCGAT